>JABCJZ010000235.1:0-225420 GCA_013184445.1 Fusarium sp. NRRL 53497 | reverse complement strand
AAAAAAAAAAAAAAAAAGAAACTCTACCTCAGTGGTACGACACAGCACAAATGAGACAGTGAGAAAATGACGCCCATGAAACCAGAATCACAAACACTTCAGTCACATGCCTCCTCCCCTCGGCCATTTGATGCACACTCCCCCCTCTTTTGAGCGAACCGAGAAGAGGGGGGGAGCTACTCCTCGATGGCGTCAAAGTACCGGTACAAGCAGTTCTTCCGTTGCTAGACGGTGGAGAATTACCATGGATCTCCCCGCGAGGCTCGTCCCGAACCCTCTCGTCTCGTGGCCTCCACCTTCTGGGGGCCACCGTTGGATCCTCAGGACCCGCCGTTTGCGGGAACTATTTGCTCGTGGTGGGGAAATTACAGTATGAGAAATATCCAAACTAACCATGCTCGTGACTGAAGGAATTGACGATTGAGAGGCTTATTTGCATATCTCTATAAAGATCAACACCCCAAATAATCAAACATCACGTATAATAATACTCGGCATCGACCATTCAACAGAACACCATTCGCCTACGACCCCAAAACCCCATATTATCTTATCTTCCCCTTTTAACAAGGATTTTTAAACCAATCTACATGAGGGTATATCCGCAAACATTACCTCCTTTCTCAGAGTCCAGAAACAAGAGCGGGGGTATATGAGATCGCTACCTTCTGCACCAATAACAAAAACAAATCCAAATCCCACTAAATTAACCGACATGCGAGAAAAACAGACTCAAGAAATGCCGTGCCGACCTAGGTCTCTGCGCCTAGTTCTGTTTTTGCACCAGACTGGAACTGGAACTGGTCCTCAAAGATGAAGCAGATGACCGCCCGCGACCACCAAATAGTAGCCCAACCAATCTTAACACATATGAAATGGAAGGAGGTAAAGGGATTGACAAAACAAACAAGAGAAAAAAGTATGACAACAGCCCCAAAGTCATAGGGCTTATCCCCAAGCAGAGTGTGCAACACTGCTCCTAGTTAACAGACTCTGTCTACCGCCAGACACACCTGGAGTGTAGGTTACAGCTCTCGAGAGCTGGTTCGTTCCGATTCTCGACCCGTCGTTGGAATGTTCACTTGTCACAAGCTGCATCATATCGTCGGGCAGCTCTGCGCCCTCATCGTTCCACCAATAATGCAGGACATCACTCTGCCAGCGTTCAAGATCCCGGATTTTGAGCGCCCGACTTTTGGTAAAGGTCGTGTGAAGAAGCAGTGTGTTGAATGACGATAGCCTAAGCTGATGCAAAAGCCACCTATTAATAAAGTCGCCCTTCCCGCCCTCACCGTGGTCCAGCATGAGCCGATCGATGGAGTACTCTTTGGACGCGAGGTGCATGCGGCTTGGTTTCGCTGGGTCAGTCATCGGTAATGCTGCTGCTGCCTTGAGTGCATCACGCGGTGTGAGAGGGAATTCTTCGGCCATGATGTGCTCAGGTTGGCTTAGAATAACAGGGAATGTGGGATGAGCAAGATCCGGCCGACTGCACAGGATTACGGAGACATCATCGAGCTCTATATCTTCATATCCATTCTCAGGATAGAGGAGATAAGAGACTCGAGAAGACAAATGCTTTTGCATAACTCCCTTCTCCTCACATAACTTCCGAAGCTCCGCTGCCTGTCGCTCCAGGCTGGTAACACTATTGCGCATTTGTTCCTCCTCCAGCGGGAACTCATCGAAGAATTCGACCTCAGCCTCGTTCAGCTCCATCCCCGCTGCGGCCTTCATCTTCAATTCGCCTTCGTGTTGTTCCTTAAGAAATAGTAGCTCATCAAGCTCCTCCTTAGCGTTCTCGAGGTCACCAACTGAGGCCATAAGATCCAGATATAGAGGATGCTGATCCTCAGGTGGTCCATCAGGAGATATACCCATCAAATGATATGGCATGTTCTTGTCTTCCTCCTGCTTTGGATCCTCCTCAGGAGGCTGTTCAAGAGGGATGGTTTGACCAACTGCGAGCAAACTGAAGAAGCGAATCTCCAGTTTGTTCAATATTTCCTCCTCTTCGTCAAGCGTGACTTCGAGATCTTCGTAGTCATTTTCAGAAGCTTGATATTCAGTTCTTAGGCGCTGCAGCTCTGCCAGACGTCGTTCCAAGATGCCCGGTCCTGTTGCTATCTGCATTTGTTGAGCGATAAGCATAGGCCGGACAACACCCATAAATGCATTGTCTGCGTCGTCCCTTTGCCGACGTAGCTCTCTTAGTCTCCTTCTCTTCTTGGCCATCTGACTCTTGATATCATTTAGTTTGACCCGCTGATCTTTGAGTTTAACCCAGAGTAGCTCAAGTGTATCCTCAGATGGGGCAGACTCTTTTGATAGGTGACTTCTGTCGCCTCTGGTTGTCTCCAAAAGGGGGTCGAGGCTGGCACTCAAGTCCAGACGATCTTTCGGCGCGCGGTCCCGCTCGTATTCAGATATCCAAGTGGTTATCCTATTTGTCATAGAAGTCTTGCGATTTCCCCCTTGCGGGTTTAGGTTGGATGCTGTTGGATACAGAGGAGGAAACTGGCGTGAATTTCTGAGTACGAGAGAGTCCTCGTCAGTTTGGGAATCAGTGAAAGATGCCACATCGTCAATTAGTCGCGGGATGGTATGATTCGAAGATTGAGATGTCCAAGTTGTGCCCATGAGGTCGGGCTGAGTTGATGCTTTTGGAGCCAGGCGGATTCCCAGACTACTCCTATCTCCCGATTGATGTGCGCTATGCGGTGGCCCGAAGCTAACAAATCCTCTTGGTGGCCTCAAGTCTGGGGTTCGAGGTTGCATGGGCGTAGTGTTGATAGGATCAAGTCCGGAACCGATTGTCATCCGCGGAGGTGACGCTGGTAATATTTGTTGAGGCGGCCATTGTCGAGGTGGAACAGTGTCACGATTATATATGGGTGGTGGTCGTAAGTTTCTATCAATGATAACATTTCCAGGTGGTGGTTGAGGCGGAGGTGGAGGCGGAGGTACACCAAACGGGGGGCGACTTGACGCGTGCGGGGATGATTGTGAGATTACAGCTGGAGGTCGAAGATAACCTGGCGGTGGAGGCGGAGGAGAATCAAGGCCAGATCTCCATGATTGTGGTGGTGGAGGTGGAGGCGGACCTGACATGTCTGTGTCGCGTCTGCTGATGACGCTGGCCTGAGTAGACGGAGCTTGATTGTTGGAAAACACCGTCTCGACTTCAGACATGGGGAAGCTCGTCGAGACATGAACCGGGTTTGAGGGCGGCAGAGCATCGAGTGTCGGATCATGGCCCTCGCCCTCATACTTGTGCCGGAAACGGGAATTGTCATGGGTCCCGGGCACAGGAAGAGGCGAGGTAGAAGAATGAGGGTATTGGTGATGCGGATTCTGGTGGATTCGAGCGTAGCTCAAGTGGTTGTGGTTGTCGTACGCTACGGCCTCCATCGACGTACGTAAGATCAACAGAGCTAAGATAAAGAGACGAACTCATGGGAACTGGAGGCGGCTTGTCCATTTCTCAGGTAACCGGACCAGATGCGACGATCAATGCCGAGTCGACGACGGTTGAGGCTCTTTGGTCAAGCAAGAACGACTGTCGACGGGAGACGTACGCAAAAGGGAGAAGAAAAGGGAGATGACAGGGAAATGAAATCAACCAGAGCCAGCCAGGGATTGCTTTTTCTTCATTTGGTGAGAGAGTCGAATCTGGGGCGAGCGACAGAGCTATCTGGTGGCTGATTTGTACGTTGGAATGATGGTGACACAACAACAAGGTTCAGGTCCTAGGGGAGAGCTCCCGGTGTCTGGGGTGAAGCGGCCACTAAAGGCTAGCGATGTTTAGCGCCTAAACTCAGAGAATTGCATGTGGGAGCTTCTGATTTATCCATTGGTGATTAGGCGACAGAGCAAGTCCAGCACTTGTTATCTCATGATGTCTACTGACCAAATAAGAATGTGACAGCAGAGCGAGGGAGGGGAAGCCACGAGTCTCCTCAAATTATGCAGAATTGTTGACCAGTGAAAGTGTCTGTGTCAGACATTGCTGGGGGCTATTAAGGCAGCCCACTACGAAGCGGGTATGCAGCCTGGCGCTTTGAATAGATTCCGATTCCCCAGTAACATGGTCTGTGATATCGTTTGTCAAAAACGGTGGAGAGAAGTGCAAAATACCCACGTCATTGGATGTTTTAATAAAACGGTCAACGGGTACGTGGTTGTTAACTAAGTTACGCCTGAGCTTTGTCTCAAGTCTGGTCACCAGAGTTTTGAGGCCAGCTACGATTCCACTATTGGTGGATGCTCAAACACACACTGTGCTCTCTCCATCCACTTATCCCGAGCTAATGAATAACAATGCTACTGTGCTAGAGCCTCGTCGTTGTAACTCTACCTCGACACCAACAACTACACCCTGCAGTCATTCCCGATGGACGCCTTCTAAAATCGCTCACTCCCCTCCATTTCACGACTCGATCCAATAACGCTCTCGGCTCTTTGCATATTGCCCATGTCCGCTCCGTCTTGGACTTTGTATCCAGAGCAGAGGGGCGTGTCTTGGTCTGTTCAGTGCCTACCTATACAAGACGAGATGCCCATATCATTCACTGCTCTCTGCCCTCTAAAGAGCCCACAAATAAGGCGTCTCGGCTGGTGTTATCTAAGACGGAACTGCGTCTGCTTCAAGTCTCTTCTCTTACCTTGTCGTCAATTGCTTGCTAAGGGTCTTGGTCTCGTCATGCGAGTTTGCACCTCGACTCCTCCGAGAACCCCTCATGAGTCCACCTCCTCCACTTGTTGCATCCATCCCCACTCGACTCGTTCTGTTACTCGCTGGCTGATGAGCGACATTAAAGAGATGCTGGACTGCATAGTCAGAAGCGACTGATAAGCTGCGGTTGCCGCTCAGTTGTCCACCCTCTGAGCCCTCCGGTTTCTACCTCTTGTTTCCCGTATCGACCTGTCCTTCAAGGCCGACCGGAATTGGAAGGCTTGCTTGCTGTGACTCAAAGCTCAAGCTCAAGCTTATTGACATCAGGCTGCACTGCACGCCATTTCTCCAGGCAGTCCTGCAACTCCTGCAGCCAAGCAGTATTTCTGCCGTTCTTATTGCTAGCTTTTTACTGTCATCATCGCGTATCCTGCGGGCAGATGCCGGTCTCTGCTGTACCACCATCTCGACCAACCCGCCTTCAACAACTACTCTGACTCCTAGTTCACCAGCAACACCACTACAAGAGGCGCACGAGATACCCCTTCAGCATACTTTATGCAACTCTGAAGCAATAATCCTAGTTTTGGTGGCAGAATCTGACTGCGTACCCCGACCTACATACGCCACAGGCAGTGAATCCTTACAGGACACTGGTCAACCTCACCCAGATACAGGAAGCCGGTACAGCACTAAAGCAGAGACAAGACAATCGTCTCAGCGGATTCTGTCGAGTACTTGTATCTACAACTATCAACCCTTCTCAGTCCCGATCTTCGCCAACGCACCCCAAGAAACCCAACGAGAGGCCGGATCTCCGTCCTCGTGCAACCAAGCTGCAGCTCCCTTATCCAGTCTGCATCCCGAATGAAGAGCTGAGCCGCATTTTTGTTAGCTAGCTAACTTATCGATTCTACGGCTCCACTACGTTGCTTCTGGCTCTCGTTCATTTCTACAAAAGCCCCCAACCCACCATTTCCCCAGCTGTCGGTACCACTTTACTTGAACGCTCGTTAAAGTTCTGAACGACGATCGAGGCCTCGGGCTTTCGACGTGAAGGAACTCTAGGTTCTTGATATCAAATACCTTCTGTTTCTCCAGTGGTGCAAAACAATTCTGAGCATACTTTGCTTATTTCGGGTTTGCCTACTAGTTGCTGCATCACCTTACCTCCATATCGGGTTTATCACTTGACTGTTGTATCAACTACATCCTCACCCTAGCATTTCTTCCATTGACGCTTTTCTCTCGAAGACTTATCATCGATTCGTGGTATTTAGACGCATTGCTTGCATGCGCAAAATGCTACTATGTATCAAACAAGCAGATCAGGATGGAGCGAGTGGTCTGGGTGGATCTGGAATCAAGACTATCAGCAGTATTATCGCCAGCGAGTAGATTCTTCCGGTTCGTGTTACACTTTATTGCATCTTTTTTCCCCCCTCGTGCCATTCATACTGACGACGGCAAAATAGGCACTCAGGAGATTCAATGGCAGAGCGAATATGAGGCTGCTAAAAACAGGGAGATACCTCGTACCCCGGATCAGCAGGTGGAGCAGATGACCCAGCAGTTTGGGTCAGTCAACATACAAAGCCCTGAACAAACTGCTGGAGATGAGCAAGAGAGTAAGTTTTGACCCGTGTTGATGTTTTATTATCCAGCACGAATCCCTTGCGGCCTTTCCATGCGGGCGGTCATGATGTGTACTGACGTATTTGGTGGTCTAGATGATGAATATACCACGGGCGGCGGTTCCTCGTCAAGAGTAAAATCCAAATCGTCGAGGTCGCATAGCAGTTCATCAAAATCGAAATCGAAACCCTCCAAATCTTCAGGTGGGAAAGGGAAGGGGCTTGCTCATGAAGACATTCAAGAAGTTGATGAGCAAGGTCATGAGAGTCGCTACAGTCAACGCAGGCCATCAGCATCAGCATCCGCAGCCGCTCCGCAGGCAGAGCAAACGTGTAAGTTATTAAAGAGCCTGTGGTAACTTCAGGGCAGGGTTGACCCAACTCTCTAGATTATGACCCGAATACTGGTCAATATTACACATACCCACAAGTTGCCAAAGGTATGCGAAATGCCCCTCTTCATATTGTCATTAACGCAGCTCACCCATTCGTAGCAGATCCTGCTCCCAGCCAGCAATATGCCGATGGTACCGGAGAACAAGAGGATCCAGAGCTTCAGGCAGCTATCGCTCAAAGTCGACACTATTCTCGTGATCGATACCGAGGTGGCGAGCCATCGTCGGCTGCATACTACGGTACGTAACCTCGGTGCTGAGCCGTTATTTGGAGTGGGATTGCTAACAACATCCACAGCAGCCCAGGAAGAGGATGATGATCCAGGGTCAGCTGCGGCCCCAGTCAACCAAGAGCACATAGTGGGCACCAGTGGGGAGTCAGAAACACTAGATCCACGTATGCTTGCCGGCACCATGCAATATAACAACCACTAGCTAACATGAAATTAGGTTATCGCGTTGCACAATCTCATGTGTTCCAACCCGGCGAGGTAAGTTAGTCATATAGTAGACTCATCAGCCATGCTAACCGCTCGGCAGGTTTTCAAAGTCTTATGGCCAGAGCCAGCAGGAGGAGGTAGTATCGTCGAGGAAACGGTTTACCGTGATCAATACGGCGGCCGGATTTTTGTCCACTTTCGTCGGTTCATCGTAGTCGCAAACGACCTTGGACACTGCACTTGCATGTAAGTATTGTACCCAGTTGCGGCTGAGGTTCAAGACCGTGCTAATATTATAGACCAATCTCAACCTATGGTAAGAAAGGTTGTAAAAAGAGTGGTGTCAAGGCCGAACAACACGGGATCGTTGCTGAAAGTAGCAATCGAAACCCTACGGGGCTGTCTGGTGAACCCAAGCTTGGATTCCCTCCAGTTCGTGTGCACATCTATGAGCAAGGCGAGCGAATCTCAAGAGAGTCCCGAGTTAACTACTCAAAGCTCACGACTGTGGAACACAATGTTAAAGTGCTCTTCATCGGTCGAGTAGTGGGCTCCGATTGGGAAATCGTCACTGACGCCGTAAACACCAGTTGGGCAAACAAGACGCACACGCACAAGAAGAAGCATCGCAGGTAACGCCCCTGCGAACAGCCCTCACATTCACGTT
The DNA here is from genome assembly GCA_013184445.1 of Fusarium sp. NRRL 53497. NCBI lineage: Eukaryota > Fungi > Ascomycota > Sordariomycetes > Hypocreales > Nectriaceae > Fusarium > Fusarium sp. NRRL 53497. The sequence goes on along the minus strand of JABCJZ010000235.1, from coordinate 217,609 downwards.
TTATGGTGCCTGCGTAATCAGGTCCCTACATTGGATGCCATTAATGGCATCCGCATATATACGTTCCTCAGGAGCTGCCAGCTTCTCTGGCATGCCCCTGCGAAACTTGTCTCGGCAGCTTCGCAACCTCGAGACAGCTGCGGCATGTGTCAAAGTCGACTTCCCAGACATGCTGCCTGAATCTTGTAGTAGCTTTCTGGTTAGGACACTGAAGACTCTTGTTCAGTGGCGCACCATATACAGCTGTGCGCTTCCATATAGCAGCCGTTTTCCCTCTCTTTATGTTCTTGGCTCGGATTTTTGCATAATTCGTCAATATTCTTTGATCTATTTTGGAAATTGTTTCTGGGTACTCTATTGTGTTGGACAAGCAAGACCTTTTTTACGACATAACAGCAGGATTTGGTGGAACAGCACACAACTACTGATGCGTTAACAAAGATAGTCTTGGAATATGATGGGTTCAGAGTTTCTTTCGTTTTGCCTTCTTTCTTTCTCAGTTTCATTTCTCAAACTCCTTTTTTCGGTATTTTTCTCTGGGCATAATGAAATATACAATTCTGAAGATATAACGACGGCGATCTTATCGATGGGTTTCATATTCAGCTGCAAACGAGATTTGCATCACAATCATTTACATAGTGCAGGGTTTCCTTGGAAATTATCTATTACGATTCATCAGAATGAATACGCGAATCTATGTCTAGGAGAAAAGGATACCTTTCTTAAATATTTATGTACGTAGTCAAGGTGGTTACCGAGATAGACCCACCCTTCGGGCGTCGTGCCTCGGCATCTTTTTCCCCGCAACCGGAGGCTTAATTAATGAACCCCGGACGTTCCCCAGGGCAGACAAAACTCCGAGGTTCAAAGCTCGCCACGAACATCAAGGGGAGACGTTGCCTATCAACCATTTTCCTATAAAGGATAACTCTTTCTCCTCCAATTTCTTGGGAATCTATTTCTGAAATTTGATCCAAAAGTTTTGTAAAAGTTATAAGATTATATCATCAGACGCCCCTTTTTTATCAACGTCATTACTCTTCCACTTCATTTTTAATAACATCATAAACACTACATAATGGCCGAGACTCAGTTGGAAGATTTCCCCTCGCTCTTCTCCCTTAAAGGAAAGGTCGCCGTTATCACCGGTGGTTCTCGTGGTCTTGGTCTCCACGCAGCTTCAGCGTTAGTTGTTTGTTTTAACCCATCTCAAGAAACGCGACTAATATTATCTCAGATTCCTCCAAGCAGGCGCGTCAAAGGTCTTCATCTCATCCCGCAAGGCCGCCGCCTGCGAAGAAGCCTGCAAAGCTCTCAATGCGCTCCCTAACCTTTCTCCCGGCGCCGTCGCCATCTCAGTTCCCGCGGACTCAGCCAAGCTCGAGGGTGTAGAGAGTCTTCTCGCGCAGGTCAAGAAGCACACTGATCGTGTCGATATTCTCTTCGCTAACGCCGGAGCTACATGGGGTGAGAAATTTGACACGCATCCTGACTCTGCCTTTGCAAAGGTCATGGATCTCAACGTCAAGGCGGTGTTCAACACGATTCGTCTGTTCACACCACTTTTGGAGAAGAGCGCTTCCCTGAAGGATCCCAGCCGAGTCATCATCACCTCTAGTGCTGCGGGTCTTGGAGTCGGCACCATTGGAAAGCAGGGCACGTATGGTTACTCTGCTAGCAAGGCTGCTGTGCTGCATCTAGGACGCAACCTGGCTATGGAGCTGGGACCCAGACACATCACTGTCAACTCCATCTGCCCTGGCTTCTTCCCCAGCAAGATGGCCAATGGCCTGTTGGAGATGTCGGGTGGTATTGAGGAGATCGGTAACAGCAACCCCATGCGCAGACTGGGTAAGCCTGAGGATATCGCCGGTGTGGTGGTTTATCTGGCTAGTCGGGCTGGATCGCATGTTAACGCTGAGTCAATTGCTATTGATGGTGGTGCCTTGTGGCAGCGAGGAGAACTTATGGTGGAGTCCAAGTCGAAGCTGTAGGAGCGATAAGAGGCGGAATGTATGATAAAGTACGGCCTTGGTTCACAATGATACAACATTAAGCCAGACATTTGTTGCATGATTTATTTTTACTTTCGTTGTATTCCAAATTTGTGATAGCTATTATGAACTACCCTGATCCAGTGGCTTTCGAGCCAGCCAAGTACTTGCTCTATACGTTGACTGCAACATACTATCAGAATCGTGAATATAGGGCGCCTGGATGCCGGTCTTGTGCCACTCAACAACAAATCCCATCTTCTCCAATAGTGCAATGACCTCGTTATCAGCCAGCTCAAAGCTCCCTGGGTCCGCAATGCCCGATGAGTTCTTGGGATCATGCTCTGGATCGCCGTCCTGTCCATGATTGCCTGGTGCGTTGTTCTCAAAATGCCACAATAACGGCCCCACGTTGATGAGAACGCCTCCAGGTCGAAGACAGTATCGAATGACCTCCAGGTACCGAATCAGGTTGGGCGCTGTGTCGAGGAAGAAGACGCTTGCCACAGCATCGTATTGTGCTTCGTGGTCTTCGTTAGAGTAGAGGCAGAGAAAGTCGGCAGCGCACATGGACATTTCTCCGGCATTGGGCGTGGCAGCTAAGACGGAGGCTGGGTGAACATCTGGGACGCGGTAGCTTCGGAGATGGTTTGCTCGTGTGAGGTGGTTTGAGAAACTATGAACCCAGGGGTAAATGGTGTGATGCTCGGCAGCGGGGCAGTTGTTGAGGATGTAAGACGAGGCGAGAAGCTGGTGATAAGAGATCTCATTGCCTTCAGCCGTGTATCCGTTCGCAACCAGATCAAATACCAGTCGTCCTAGACCCGCGCCTGGTACTAATACTCTCAGAGGAGATCTATCCGGATATCTCTCCTTTTCTGCCGCAAGGGCCTTCATGATGGGACCATAGCTAGCCTCTCTCTCCGCAGCTCCCGCCTCAGTCCAATCTCGGTAGAACTGGCGAATAGTGCTCCTCGCCTTATCAACATCAGAGTGCTTTGCCACTCCAGCCCATTCTTGAGGCATCTTAGGTTCCTTGTCGTTGGGGTCTGTCGTCATCATACGGAATGACTGCAACCCTACGCGAGCAATGGTACGAGCTAACTCTGCGTTCTCATCGATAGCATCGTCAGTCTTCTCGAGAGTATCGAGAAAGTTGAAAGGAGGTGCAGCTAGGAGTTGCCATTGCTCTTGAGGAAGAGCGTAGAAGGCTTGGCGGCGAAGGTGAGTGACGTTGAAATGGGAGACTTTGGCGTATTGGCTATTGATATCTTAGCAAGGGGGTAATTCAGTAAAATGAGAGTTAGTCCAGCATAAAGTCATTGCTGTGGGTTCCATATTGTTGGTTAAGGAGGCGAGGGCGGAAATCATCCGGCTCAAGTGAGTTTGAGCATCATGCTTTTGATTAACTCACAAGAATGAATCTAGTGCGCTGAATATAACGCGAACTTCTTCAGGGTCCTCAGCATTATCCTCTACACCAGCCCAGGCACTGTCATCTGGGACAATCTCAATGTGGTGACCATCTTCAGATTCAGTCATATCGGTTGGCTTAGAAATAGGTGTTGTTGGTATGATGCGTTTAAGCAAGGGTCGTGGCGGGGTAGAAAGGAATGTTGAAGAAGTAACAGCCGCCAAATAATGAGTAATTTTTGGTGTTTATGGAAGAATCTCGAATTAATGAAGCGTTCGAGAGAATCTACGTGAAATGAACAATAGATAAAAGGATTAAAATGAACTCATGGCTCACTTCATACAAGTCGATAATTGTTTTTGCGGGCACCGAATGAGTTTGCGTGGGGTTTAAGAGATCATGTGATTGCGGATTTCAGTGCAAACCTACGACTTGACGACAACATCTCTAGGAAGAAGAGCTGGTTCTGCTTATTATTTACTAATTATCTGTCATTTAATTGTAGGTAGGGAAGAGCTGTCGTTGTCAAAAGTCTACATTCTCACAGCCAATCTAGTTACGTCAGACGCTCAGACGAAATAAACAACATCTCACTTCACTGCCGGCCCAGCTCTGATAACGAGTCAACAAACTTGCTCATATTCTCAAATAGAGAAAGAGAATCTTACGGTACTCTAAAATCTTCATCCTTGAGCTTCTCACACTGCATCACCATGTCTACAGACACAGTCGAGCTCTCTGTGCCCCTCCCCCGCTCTCTCGACACCCGCATCTACTTCCGCCTCTCCACCAAAACAAAGTCCATTGTGCTGTTCCTAACAACAGCGTCACAAGACGAGCTCACCACTCCTGCTTCCATGGGCTCCTTTGTCTATGCCCTGCCCAACGTGAGTGCGGTTCGTTTCTGTCAAGGAAACACGTTGCTAACAAATCTGATAGAGACTTGATCAGGCACAGCCGTTGTCCACGACGCTCTACTCATCGGAGATATCAGTGGAGTTTACAACACGATTGGCAAAGCTGTTGGCTCGCAAATCACAGCTCCCGGTATATGTTACTAACTCGATGAGCTTTGCCAATGCTGGAATGGGAGGTACGGTGGAAGAGGAGATGGAGGCTTTCAAGACGATTGTTCAGGTTGTATTAGACAAGCTACAGCTTTCGGGTATCAAGTCAACTGCGGCCTGAAAGAGTATCTGCAACGTTCTCGAGAAATACAAACCTTCCGCCCTTCACGAATGGCCAGCCTGAAAAAGGAATGACCTGTTATTCCTATCATTATTGCCTCCATCATATCATGGATCAGAGGTCTCTGATATCTTTCCAAGAGACTCTCACCGACAGTATCAGAGCCACTAAGGATTATGGCGTGCTGCTTTATTCATGTCACCTAGTAACAGAGCTGTCAAGGCAGTTCTGGGAGAATTACAACATGGACCACGCACGATCCCGGACGATTCCGCAGTGGTACACACAGGCAGATGGCTTGAGACAAATGATTGTCACCTTGCGGGATTGCGAGTGTGATACCAGAGTATCCTACTGTCCTTGTGTTGAAGAGGCCTGATGTGATTGTTCACTTCTTGATATATATCAGGTCTCAACTTCACCATCTATCTCATCACCATGGCCACGCTGACTTACTGTGTGTTATCTTTGTATTCCCAAATATTCGGTCAAAGCGGCCAGATCTCGCTCTGGATCTCGAGCATAAACAACCCCAGACCGCTTTATTCCAATGGCGACTGGCTAAGAGATAGTATCGCACAAGTAACACACGATATTCAAGACTGGTGTAACATCAAGCTGCGCGGCACATACGACGAGACTGATCTTGCAGTGACGCTTTGGTGAACCTGGAGACTGAGATGAAGGGCGGTGTTCTTGATAACTTATCGATTGACACATTGCAAAAATCAACCCAAAGAAAAAGTAATAGTGGTGGTTATCTTTGAGTTTCATGGGTTGCATTACACTCTATTTAAACACAGTGTCTTGGGTAAGGTAGGTAGCTCAAAAGACCGTTCAATGCTATGTCTCAGGCAAGGTCGCGGCCCGTTGCAGGCATTAATATGGATGGATGGATGAATGATTCAGGGTCATGGAAAGATTGATGATTGAATTGGTTGGATGATAGAATCAAGCAAGCGGCTATTTTGTCTCGTTTGATTTCCTTTGACCACCTCAGCCAGACCAAACGCAAAGACCGATATATCTTACAGATGACAACATAGCTCAACATTTTTTTTAATCCTAGCTTCGGCGATCCCCGCAGCAAAGAGAAAGAGCCTGCATTCTGCAGTGACAAATTTTTACGGTTATTGCGGGCGGGTTATCGTTATCGCACCCCGCGCCACTACCCTGGATTAACACCATCTGTTGTGCGTGTTTCAGGCTACTTTACTGTGTCTACCGTGTGAGATGCAGCCCATGTGTCGCTATTCTCGCCATCGCTAAGCTTGAAAAGGAAATCTCTTGGGTAGGTGCAGGTGCCCTTGAGCCTCCGCTCTCTCCTCGAAACTACACCAAAAACTTCGTCCCCTACTCTTGGTGGGCAGCTGAGCTTCTTCAACTCTAACTTGAGAGATCATCATCAACTTCTTCCCCCTCATTGCCTTTCTCTTCGCATTTGCGTCGTTGATGCACATCGCCCCCCCTCGCACTTTTCTTGACATCATTATCAGAATTACAACCAACAATCTCTATAAACAAAGGAGAACGCCATCTGAACAAGAACCAGGTGAGTTGACTTGACTTCGACTTGAGCTTTCCAGTGTGGCCCCACGGTGTTGTACATCCCTGTATCGGAGGGGCACATTCGCTTCTCGCCCACTACCATCCCAGCCATAACCTATCCCATAGGACGGATACTCTAATCTCACTATCCTAGAGTCCACCGCTGGTCTTTCGTCTCTCATCTCTCCCCTCTTCCAGATTCCTTCCCCATTGTGCTCTCATCTGGCTGAAGATTTGCGCATTGCTAACCGTTGACGAGTAGGAGCTGCGAGCTTCGCTCATGTGAAAGTCGTTCACAAAAAGTTCTTTTCCCTCTTCTGCGCCCCTCTTCTCTATACCCACCTTCTGCGACGTTCAAAGACGTTGTTCAACACCACCGCAGCCATGTCCTCCTGGGAGCCCTCCCCCGACTCGCTGCAGCAGCTTGCTGCATGCCTCAAAGACTCCCTCAGCGGTTTCGACAAGACTGCTCAAAAGCAGGCTGACTTGGTAAGACTTTGCCTGCCCATCGCAATGCATGCGCCAGCCCTCAACTAATCATGTTTTTTTTTGGCAGATGCTTCAACAAGCTAAGAACTCGCCTGACATTAACAACTATCTCGCATACCTCTTCTCGAGCTCCTCACCTCCCGGCAACCTCCAATTCTCAGAGCAAGACTTCCACCTGGTGCGGTCCGCCGCTGGCATCATGCTCAAGAACAATGTTCGCAGCGAATGGAAGGATATTCCCGAATCCAGCCTTCAGCTCATCAAGCTTGCAGTCCCCATGTGCCTGCAAGACAAGAACTCCCAGATTCGTAACTTCGCTGGAAACATTGCGACCGAGATTGTCCGTCGCGGAGGTTTGCTGAGCTGGCCGGAGTTACTACCTCAGCTCCTTGACTTGGTTGGCAACGCATCTGGACAGGCTTCTAACGAGGCGCAAGAGGGTGCTATGTCTGCTTTAGCCAAGATTTGCGAGGATAACTTCCGCCAGTTGACCAAGGAAGTCAATGGTCAGCGACCTCTGAACCACGTTCTTCCCCATTTCATCGCGGCCACTAAGAGTCCGCTACCCAAGGTCAGGGTTGGCGCTCTGACAGCTATCAACGTCTTCACACCTCGAGAATCCCAGGCTATGCTCAACTCTATCGATGACCTCCTCCAGCATCTGTTTGTCCTGGCCAGCGACAGCAGTGTCGATGTTCGACGACAAGTGTGCCGCGCCTTTGTTCACCTAGTTGAGACGCGACCCGATAAGCTCCAGCCACATATCAGCGGCCTCGTCGACTACATAATTACTCAACAGAAAGGCGACGACGAGGACCTGGCATGTGAAGCTGCCGAGTTTTGGCTCGCTGTCGGAGAGCATGACAATTTGTGGAGGGCATTGGAGCCATACATTAGCAAGATCATCCCGGTCCTTCTCGAATGCATGGTGTACAGTGGGGAGGATATTGCCCTCCTAGGCGGAGCTTCAGATGACGAGGAGGAGGAGGATCGTGAAGAGGATATCCGTCCCGCGTTTGCCAAGAAGGCTCTTGCGCGAAAGGCCAACGGCGAGGTCGGCGAGTCCGCCGATCAATCCCAAAACGGCAACGGTTTCGAGAAGCTTGGTGGCATGGATGATGATGTCGAAGAGGGAGAACTCGACGATTACGATGACGGTGACGACGCCAACCCCGACGAACGATGGACTATCCGCAAGTGCTCCGCTGCCGCTCTCGATGTCTTCGCTCGCGATTTCCAAGCGCCTGTCTTCGAAGCTATCTTCCCCTACCTGTCACAGCATTTGAAGCACGATGAGTGGCCTAACCGAGAGGCCGCTGTTCTGGCCCTGGGTGCCGTTGCCGATGGATGCATGGACGTCGTGGTCCCTCATCTGCCTGAGCTTGTACCTTATCTAATCTCTCTGCTCGAGGATACGGAACCCGTTGTAAGGCAGATCACTTGCTGGACCCTTGGTCGATATTCGTCATGGGCTGCCAACTTGGAGGATAAGGATAAGGATCAGTTCTTCCTTCCTTTGATGGACGGTATTCTCCGCCATATGTTGGACAAGAACAAGAAGGTCCAAGAAGCAGCGGCATCGGCATTCGCTAACCTCGAGGATAAGGCTGGTAAGATTCTTGAGCCTTACTGTGGTCCCATTATTCAGCAATTCGTTCACTGTTTTGCCAAGTACAAGGATCGCAACATGTATATTCTTTACGACTGTATACAGACATTGGCGGAGCATATTGGGCCTGTTCTGGCTTCACCAGACCTATCGGGCAAGCTGATGCCCGCCTTGATCGACCGATATAACCGCGTATCGGATCAATCACGGGAGTTGTTCCCTCTGCTAGAGTGCCTCTCTTATGTGGCGATGGCACTTGGCGATGGGTTCGCTCCCTACGCTGAGTCCATCTTCAGGCGATGCGTCAACATCATTCACGTCAACCTCGAGCAAACTCTGGCCGCTGCTGGCAACCCGGTACTCGACCTACCTGACAAGGACTTTCTTGTGACAAGTCTAGATCTGCTCAGTGCCATCGTTCAGGCTCTCAACGATGACAAGTCGGCTGCGCTGGTCAAGAGCTCTCAGCAATCCTTCTTCGAGCTTCTCAGCTTCTGTATGGAGGACCCTACCGATGAAGTTAGACAGTCTGCCTATGCGCTGTTGGGAGATTGCGCTAGATACGTCTATCCTCTGCTACAGCCTTTCCTTCCTACAGCCCTTCCCATCTTGCTCAAGCAACTTGATATGGATAGTGTCCTTGACGAGGATATGGACAGTGGATTTGGCGTCGTTAACAACGCTTGCTGGTCAGTTGGTGAAATTTCCATGCAGCACAAGGAGAACATGGGACCATGGGTTCAGGAGCTTCTCCAACGATTTGTCGAGATCATGACCAATCCCCGTGTTCCCAAAGCACTGAACGAGAATGCCGCGATGGCTTTGGGACGCCTTGGTCTGGATAACTCGGAACAATTGGGTCCCCATCTGTCAACTTTTGCCGAGGAATGGATCAGCATTATGAACGAGGTCGAGGCAACTGAGGAGAAGGCGACAGCTTTCAAGGGATTTTCTATGATCGTGGGCCGAAACCCCCAGGCAATGGAGAAGGAGTTGCTCAACTACTTTACGGCCATTGCACGATATCGTGATATGGGCCTGAAGAGCCCAGTCAGGCAGGAGTTGCACGACGTCTTCCAGAAGGTAGGTTGTATCATATTTACGGCTTTTCTTTTTCACACACTAACGCTTCCCAGGTCATCGATATTTACAAGCAAATAATCCCCGAATTTAGCAGCTTTGTTGGTCAGATGCAGCAACGAGACCGCCAAGTTCTGGAGTCACACTACTCCCTGTAATAGGGGCTGGTGACTGACCTTTTTTCTTTTGTTTCGTGAATGCCTGGACGCTGGAGGTGAAGTGGAAGTGGAAGGTTCGTCATTATTACATAGTTATAGATAGCACTGATTCTTTGATCGCAGTAGATAGCATGGTATGGGTTGCATGGCGAAGTTCAAGGGGGTTACGAAAAGTCTTAGGACCATTTTGATTGATGTTGATATGATGGTATGAACTGACGAGGGCTGCAATATTGGGGGCGGAAGATATACCTGATGAAGGCAAGGACTTGACTGGAGCTGGAACTGGAACTGGAACTGGAACTGGCACTGGGAGAATGGCAACTTGATATGCCGCAAGTAGATAGAATACTCGGGTTCGTGAGAGGAGTCGATCGGTATTGGTGGGATCCGAGTTAGATAGATAGGCTATTTTATACTGCATGCTGAAGCAATGTCATTGAAGCGTGTGTGGTTACTAGTTTTGGTTGTAGATATCACCATCGTGGTGTTTTAGCATTGCAGTTACTTTCTCACAATAATGAGTATAGAGATTATGTCTAGATCAAAACAGAATATTAAACAGTTCTTGATTGTAATGACAGTATTCATAATGCTACACCATTCACATCTGGCTGGGACATGACAGGGATAAGACATTTCGTGGCAGTATAGGGTAACTATTTACGAACGGGTTATCTAATTATGAATGAATGCATCTGGACGTCAATCCTGCACAAGTTATTGAACGAGAAACGTTACATTATTGTTTTAACCAGATGAGACCCATAATCCGATGTGAATAGTAGTGATGGTCTATTGAAGCTGTATGCAGCAATGACCACGTACTGACCTGGTCGTTTCATGTGCAACCTAGGTATTGCCGTGCAAACACTGACATTTGCTTGGAAGGGCAAATCGCAACGAGTCATTCGCAGTATAGGGCTCCTTAAAGATAGAACAAGAGAGGCCAGTCATGTCCCCTTGGCCTTCAGCGTCAGCCGATGCAGTGACAGTCTTCGTGTAACCGGCAGTGACACCCTGGACTCTAACAACTTTGCCAAGGGCGTGGAGTCTGCGTAGATCCCATTACCCATGATGGAAAGTCCCCCTTTGACTCGCTCAGTCCGTTACATTGTCGTGGTTGGAGAATTGATTGCCAGGAAGTTGCCGTATACACTCATATCAACTCGACGAAAACACCAAAGATTGCCCTAGTTGTAGGCTCCCCTTTTAGACTTAAGGTTCCTGAACCCAGCTCCTACGAGTCTTGATTCGATAAAAAGGTGTTGGGTAGAGGTGCTTTGACGTCTGCCAACGTAACCCAGCAGCTCGCTAGAGGTACGCGAGTCGGTCGGTACTGAGAACCGAAAGATTTGGGCGATATTTTTAGCCTGGAATGATACTAGTTCTATGATTAATTAGTTTTCAGTATCCGTATATAATAGAATGCTCTGTATCCGTAGACGAAAGACTTGCCTTACTGGGAAAACACACGGACGTTACGAATACGCTGTCGGGAAATTGGGACTTGATAGCCAAAACAAAAGGCCCAACGGCTTGGGTATATCGGCAAAAGGAACCAGCGGTATTCCGAGGATAACTAGGTAACTTAGACTGGAGCTAGACAGTCATGAACTTAGAAGGCAAGCTATTAGACAGCAACAATTCCGCAGGAAATCGACTTATGGGTCAATTGGGCTCCAGCTATGACTCGCGTGGCGTACATCAACGGGTTCGAAATTAATGAGATACTCTAGGAGAAGTCAACTGTGTCGGCGAACTATCAGTGGTAAGAGACTCGTAAGGCTGGATGTCAATGCATCGTAACCTGCACTCCTGATTTCCAGATAACCATGCTCCCGCTTCCATCAATAGCTTCGGGAAGATGCAGGGAAAACAGGGTTCTCGTGAATGTCAACAGCCAGGGTAAAAGAAGAGTGGTTGGTCCTGTCCTGTCCTGTCTTGGATATGTAGTAGCTAAATATATCTTGGTGGCTGGTTCTGTTCTGGCGGGCTTCCATAGCTGAGATGCATCGACCCGTCTAGACATAGGATATACCGATATAGGATATAGCCGTCACCGCTGGCTTCGGGAACTATCCGCGTGGTGGCGTCCAGGGACCTCGTTGTTGCTGTAACTGGTAGGTGTTGGAAAGGACAGATGCTGAACAACCGGAACAGGCTCACCGGACCCTGCATGGTCAAAGTCCATGAGGCTCACGACACTCAATAACCAATAACCTAACCAATAACCAGGGCCGAAAGTTGACGGTTTGGTCAACGTCATAACCAACTATTGGCATGTCAGTGGACTAGTCTGTGACAAAGAAGAAACCAACCACCGGGTGGCCTAGCGACTGGCGTTAACGCTTCTCTCCAAGTCAAGTCGAGCCATATCATACCAAGAGACTACTCGGTTGGTGAAACCATCACAAGCTCTGGTGTTCTGCTATTGCTTCTACAGTACTTCTGCTGTGCCGTTTAAGCTTTAGCACTACACAGTAGGTGCATCGGCCGTGATTGGAGAAGCAGTCCCATACCCATGTCAGGGTCCCCTGTCCGTGTCGCCATTTATAGCTCAGCCTCGCACTAGAACCCCTGTCTTATGCATGGCATGGTCCGCCCCGAGCTCCATTTTCCCCGTTCTGATGTCCTCTTCTGTACAAAGGACCCTGGCACATGTTCCCCTAGCCTATCCGGCAACCCTGCCCTGTCTGACGGTCTGTTAGCCATCGCCTGGTCTAGAACAACAAATGCATTTTGGGACATCGTCATTTCAACTGTTGAGTCAAGTCAAGTCAAGTGAGTGGCTGGGCCATGAACAGGCAGCTCGTGGGAACAAGAACCAGAACCCTGCGAGGCTATAAGACAGCACAGTATTCGTACAGATACAGTTTCATGCTGCGGACTCTTACCAAGAGCCCGCTGGCTTCAGCTCGGGGAACTATTGTGCTGTGGGACTGGGACAATACCTATTTCTCATCAGAACCTCCTCCTGGTCAGGTGCTGCCGTCGCGTGCCATGTAGTCTCGGTTCCGCCCCGCAAGCCTAGCTTCGCCCTCATATGATGGCCTCAGTGGTCGAGTCGAGTCAGCGCCGAGATCTGAAAATGATACGTTACTGTAAGCCGTTAAAAGACCCTTATACCCAGTAACCCAGCCATCTATGTCATTCCTAGTTGACCCTGCGTCCATATCCTGCGATTCTCGTCTAAGGTACCTAGTGAATAAGGTAGCCAGCCGTCTGAGGCGGCGGCCTTGTCCCCGCGGCGTTGGTTTGCCGGCGTCCCGATATAGATTCACATTGCTAGTCTCCCCTAAATAAGTGATCAGCCTCTTCCAACTTCATCCCTTCTGTCGATTGGTGCGCAAGTAGACCACTCCATAGATAGCCTTTGAGATGCTGTTGATGTTCATCACCAACCAACCAAGCTGATACAGAGCGTCGATATTGATGCCCAAGTAAGTTTCTCCTTTTTGTCATACCGGTCTTTTCCGTCTTCAAACTGCGATCGGCAGTCTAGAGTTTTGGCTATCCATCTTTGAAGGCGCATCGGATCATTTGTAGCCAGAATCTGCAAGTGAAGTATACTTCTTTGTCATTCGTAGAAGTCAGGTCATACGCAGGTAGTCTTCAAGATGCCCCATGCCCTTGTCGCGGGGCCAACTTAGTTGCATTCTGTTCTGAGTTGACAGGTCAAGTTACTGTACAAGTCAACATCAACAAGACAATCATGGATGATGGGACAGCCGACGAAGCGATGCCGATCTGTAACAGTCATTGTCTGCGAGGGCCTCACTAGTCTCGGATTTTGGTTGATCATCGAACTTGCGAAGATCATACGGATGCAACCGGCCTCTGCAAATCCGTGCTAGTATGTATCACGTCGGAGACTTCAGATGCGTTACATGCTCCAAAATGTGGTCAATCCAAGTCGCCCTTTGAAGAAATGAGCTACCTGTAGGCATGCCGTAGTGATTAAAAGGTCGCTGATCATCATGCCTTTAAGATTCAGCGGTTCCTCCTTCATCCCCAGCATCAGCAACAGTAACATGCAACAGAGACCCTTTGGTTTCAGCAACATCATCAACACAAGTGCTGAGAGTATGCCAGGGCTACAACGCATTCGCTGCAAGTCTTGTACTTCGTAGAGAGGCTAATCTTGGAGAAGCATTCTTCTTCTGTCCGAGGATAAAGAGTGACCTCGACCGTAAAGACTTGAACTGTCAACGACTGTTCATACCTCGCTCGTCCTTCCATAGGCTGAGATCGGAAGCGGCAATTCTATTATTATCTTGCGGCATCTGACGGCACGAACCTCGTGGCCAAGCGTCAACAAATCAGAACTTGATTTTGAGACCTCACAGCTGTTGTTGCTGTAGGCGGTGGGGCCAATGTGATCAAGTTGCTATGCTTGTAAATGAATCACCTGTCGAGGATAAGATCATCTTTGACTCTTTGCACAGCTAATCTCTCATTTTTATCAGGGGAGTATCGAAGACGGAGTGAGATGTCTGAACATGTTGCAATCTTCAGTCTTCGAGATGCTGATCAACAAATCTGAAAACCCGAAACTGTCGCATTTTCGGCAGACCTGCGGATCCGTGTGGAGACTGTTGGCCTTGGACCCCATATATATCCAGTTCAGGCGAATCGTACGAATATCACGGCTCCGGTAGGGTCCAGGTATTATTCAAAGCCGACAATTCACCACAAGAATGGAGGTCTTAGAAGTGCTCCGTACAGCGAGAGCGAGTAGTCATAGGGAACTTGGAGAACAGGCTCTCTATTCTATCTCGTACTGTAAGTGACTGCTGTGCCTGACAGCATCGACAGTGTTTTGGTGGTGAAAACACAAACCAGGGGAATCTTTTCTTCTGTCCTGATAAAGCAAAGAGACCGGGTGTGGATCACCAAGGTGATCATCGGTCTGCATGCATCTCGATTTTCTGTGCCTCCCAGCTATACGGGACATGCTTCATTAGTGCCGTTTGAATGAGGCTAGTGAGGCTAAGAGGGGGTGGTGCGATGCACAAGTTCAGCTTCCCAGGAACACCAAATTCTCAACGTTGATCATCTCACCGCTTTCGCTTTCGCTGTCTGCTTCTCATCGTGTAGCCTTGGTTGATTGGCACATTTGAGACAACTAAGAAATATCGCATCGGTATCCCTTAAAAACTAATATGCAGCTGGCTATAGCGAGATATGAGGTCATTCCGTGCGCTAAAAGAAAATTGGGTTCTGAGAGTGCTGATTAGCTGATTAAGTACTGAGAGAATCCTTGCTCACCTAGCTCACTTCTAAATTAACTGTGAGACTATCGAACACAGTCAGTCTCTTCTGGTCTACGAGCCGTAAGACGAAAAAAAACAGGGGCAGATCTGAAACATACAGTTCACATGACACGGAACAGCTTGTTGTATCAAGTCAGTCCAGATCTATTTGAGTAGCAACCAGTCTCCCCTGAGTCTCCTACCAGACCAGACCGGTTTTGGTAATGACATCGTGGAATAGTGAACTAAGGAACATGAGGATCATACACCTGGGATGATCACAAATGCTGGAAAGACATGATGGAGTAGCAGACAAGATCAGGGCGGCCATGATGGGCCGTTGAACCCGCCTTGACGTCAACAGTTTGAGTGCGACCATTTCTGACACGAACATGAGCTTAGTTTGATGGCTTGGGGCAGAAAAGCGGTGATTTGTCAAGGCTTTGATGGACTTTTCGAAATGCCCTATATTTCGTGGGTCGAGTTCTCCAGGGGAAATCCCATTTCGGGACACGAGGTTTGTGAATTCTGGCCAAACAGAAGCCTATAAAACGTTCATTTTTGAGCCAGATCTGATCCAGGGGCAGGGGTCCCTGGGCTTGTTAGTTTGTGGAGCAAGGCTGTCTGCCTTAATCTTTAGTATTGGCCCCCAACAAGATATACACCATGAGACATAGAACAAGTCGGTACTGAACGTGAGACTCACCAGGAAATTTGAATAGCTTGATGTCTAGCGCATCTTTGAGACGACAGACGGTGAGTGAAGCCAGCAGCTACATATATCAGGTTGTCATCGTCAGAAGACGATAGGCAGCCTAGCATTTTGTGCCTCGGATGCTATTCACAAAAGAGGCCGCCTTAAACCCCACCAGCAGGGCAGCAATGTCGCCGGAGCGACAGGGTCATGGTCAACGAGGCAAATCCCCTGAAAGCAAGAGAGTGACCATCAAATCGCTCGGTCCATGACCTCATAGCGCTATGCTAGCCCTAAAAGCTGGGGACGATCACAGATGAGAGCTAGTGTTGTCCTTCAAGTCGCCATTGAAACCGTTATCTGGTTCACTTGCGCAGCCAATGATAGATTGTGATCGTTGTACTTTCGGCCGAGATCGGGACTAGCGGACAAACTTGCTAGTCATCGGCCGAAGTCTTTCGAGGCTTTGTTTCAGCTGTAGGACCCATGGCGGAGGACCAGGGCCAGAAGCAGAAGGGAGCTGACCATTAGTTAAACCAGTGGACCATCGTGAGATGTGTAGACCAACCTTCAGCCTCGTCAACCAAATGTACCAGTATCTACAGTTTGCACTTTGCAGTCAGTCTGTTCCACCTTTCGGGGCGGGGCTTATAGGTTCCGTAAACTCAGGTGGGGGCAATTGTCTGGCCGCAAAAAAAACAAAATAGTAGCTTGGCGGAACTTCCTAGGCCATTGACGAAATTCGGATTTCTGTACATAACCGCGGCAAGGTAACAGAGGACCAAGACCGGAGCAAATGCTGCTTGGCGTGCTTGGTAGCTGAGCCCAAGCCTGAGGCATGTGTGACTCCGGGAAGAGCAATGTCGGACGAGACCAATCGTGGCGTGGCTGGAAAGTTGGTGTCAGGGACCTGTCGATCATTGTGTTGCTGTTGCTGCTAGGTAGAGTATTCCGTAAAACCATGCTTTTATTTTGACCCATACTCGATTGGGCAGAAAGCATCGGCATCTTCACTGTTTTGAATGATGCAGAAAAGTTGATCCCCTGCTGATCTGATGTACTGATCTGATGTGCTCATGAGGCATTTGAAAGCGAGAGGGGGGTGAATTAAGTGGCGGCAAGGAACGCCGAAATGATGCATATTGTTGTTGATGATGATGATGCAACGACGCTGTTGCTCGAGAGAAGAGGGGAAAGTGGTGGTGGGCTGGCTACTAGAATTACTTACCCTAAGGTACCTGAGGCACGCATATGAAATTCCGTCTCTTGTCTGAAGCTGAAAATGTGAAAACAGAAGGCGCTTGAGTTGGTACCGAGCTGTCCCTGCCTGATTTTGAACATGGAGATCAATAATGGCGTTTGGCGTTTGGCTTTTTGGTGAATAAGTGGTCCGTTACCACTTATCCATATCACAGCTCCCGACGCCAGGCCAGCCCAGCTATGGCCTGACCACTCTGCGCCCTCCAACTAAAGGGCCTCAAATCTAAAATGGTAATCGGTCAGATCTCAAAGCATGGCCGACTGGACGTCTATCAAGTTTGTGAACTGTGGGCCGTGAGACATTGTCTTGTTGTCATTGTGGTTCATCAATATCAATTCTTCCGCGGTGACATTCCGCAGTGCAACTCTAGAGTGGGTTTGTCCCAGCTTGTCCCAGGGAAATCCGTAGCTTGCTTCTAGAAGCCCCTTGGCCGAGGGCGGTCTAAAAACTACCGAAGCGATAGTCTCCATGGACTTTTACACATCAAGTTCCCAGCCACACCAATAAACAACTGATAGTGAAGCCACTGACGGGTGTTACACTGAACTGCAAGCCAAAGAATTATTGATTGCTTTTAAACCGGACATACACATGTAAGTCATGCATGAATGACTTGTTGGGCCAGATTTGAGCAGCGGGATAGGCCAATGAGAAGCAATCAAACGAGAGTCTATGATGTTTTCAAGACTGGCCGTAAAGCTGAAGATCAATAACAGTAGGCTCGGAGTGCGTGACATTCATGACCCGCGGTAATTTCATCCATCCTGCCGAGGCACATATTGACGATCATACAAGACGTTGCCCTTTGAAACACTGCCGTGAACTTCCCAATTCGCGGTTTGTCTAGGGTTAGCCTAGGGTTAGCATTCATCAATCTGAAGCATCCGTGGACCCTTTGCAAGGGGAAAAGCGACCAGTTCCTGGAAGGTCACTTTGGATAAAGAACCCTTGCACCATGCACTGGACAGTTGCAGTTTCAGCCACGCTAAATTCCCAGCGTCTTGGTGCTCTATTTCGGTTCTAGCTGATCCCCTAGAATTTGTCGTTGTCGGTATGTTATCGCAAAGCACGCGGGACTTTCCCCCAAAAGGCAATTTTAGCTTATCATATCCATCCAATCCATATTTCATGCCTATCCTTTGTGGAGTTTCGAGTGAGTTCCCCGAGACTTTTTTCTTCTTTATACCCAATGTTACTGGGTGTTTTGTTAGTTCAGGATGTCTAGAGGGACGACCTGCCATTCACTAAGTGGACATCACTCAGCAGTATTGACAATTGTCATTTTCATGTTCGGCCAACTTTGACTTTCTATCATGTCCACTCCGTAACGACTGAAGGTTTAAGCTCCATCGCATGAAAATAAAAGATTCTAGGCCTTTTCTTCGTGAAAGGTCAAGTCGAAGCTACTGGCCCTACAGGGTGCGATTATTACTTCCTATTCGTGCACTTATCACAGACAGAACTTGTCAGATGGAAATGCAACCGTAAATCGCCTCTGATTCGCACGCAATACCCAGCTTAAACATGGCCGCTACGGTAGTCTACTTTTGGAAGACAGGGAGACATCATGTGATCAGTCGTTCTCTCCTTTCTGTCCCCTGGTTATGTTTCCTCTTCACCCTGTCCTGGTCTCGCACAGGGGTTTCAGAACAGTTGAGAGGTAGCCGGACAGGGGACCGATGCTAGAAGAATGTCATTCTCAAACTATCGTCAAGTCCCGAACTTGAGCTACAAAAGCACCACTGGCCATGAACCATGAAGCGGATGTTACCGTGAGAATAATACCTTACATACCACCGGAGAAAGAGTCCCTTGATAGAGGCAGGGAACAGGCAACAAAGGGCCCTGCTTATGACAAGCATATCCGTCGGATAGTATACTACCCCGAGTTTCCATCTCGGGACGTATCGTTGTGAACGGGGTTTCAGAGCATTGATGGTATGGCTAGAAATAGCTTCATTTTTCGGCCAAGAAACATAATTTTCTCTAGTCATACAAGCCCTTGTTGCACTTAGTATCCCGGGCTAAACCTCTGGTCGTTATCCTTGCGGCGCAAGATTCCATTCCATCATGGATTGCCATACGTTTCTCGACAGTCAGCCCGTGAAAGGCCCAAGTCTGTGGTTGAGTGTTACACCAGACGCTTAGAAGCCCGAATACGCTGATCCCCTTGCGGCGCACGATCTACAGCATACCCGAAGTAATCCCGCCCAGGAACGTTGGGATGGGAGCGGGAGGATCATGTCTATCAATAACCATGTCATGTCATACTGTAACTTTCCAGCTCCTCTGATACAAAAGTACAAAAGGGGATATGATAGGAGAAATGTTATGGATGACAAAAATAATGACGATGAGGAATAATGACGGAGAGCTGTGTAAGACGGCGACAAGATAGGCCTAGACTGACTGCGCCTACAATTGCTACTACTACTGCTACTACTACCGCAACATTGAGATCCTTCCAGTCCCTTACTTTAGGTAAGGAAAGCAAGGTACACTGGCCAACGACGTCATGGTGTTAAGTTTTTCAGCTCAGAAAGGCGCAGAAACGAGATATCTCACTCGTAGGAGCAGCCCGTGGCTCTGTCTCAGCTGCAAGATGAGACAGGGCAACACGGGCCAGAGATTTGGAAACGAACGAACAAACATACCACGAAGCGAAGCCACTACTCTGGTCTGCTAGCTATTCTGTGAAAGCATTCGTGCGGCGTTTATGATACGGTGAGCCGTAAGTAACGTTCCAGTGTTACTCATCTCTAACCATACCACCTACGGTTAGGCCAGTCCCTTTTTTAGAAATTCTCCATATTCTGATCTCGAGCCTCAGGGTAAGATATGCCGTTTCTGGAGCCATGTCGCCACTTGAGATGGCGCTTGTAATGCAATGCAAGGCAATTTGTACGACCCAGCCTAGGGTTGACTGTTACTCTGTACAGGACCTTGGTTGTTTGAATTTGGATGGATTCGAGATGGCTCGGTTTCCCTGGGGCATCAAAGCTTCAACTACCGGCGGCCCCGGCCTGTCCGTCTCTGGTCTATCGTCTATGATGCAGACCCCCGTCTACTACCACCGCCTGAGCCCGCCATCCCAATGACATTCGCCCTGTCGTAAACGCACAGACCAATCAGCGAGTCGAATTTGGCAGAAAATGAGCGAATAGAAGACAGAACCGCTACTTGAGCCAAGTGAGCCGTGAACCGGGCTCCACGGGGCACCGTAGCCCAGTCCAGCCCAGCCTAACTTAGCTATCACCAGCGCCGCCAACCAACCTCTCAAGGGTGACTAAAAAGTGCTGTTCGACTCGAGTGCATTTGTCGACGACTACAACATGACTGGGTCTCAACTCTCAAGGGAGAAAGGCACGCAGAGCACGGGCCTGCAAAGTTATTTTTACTTTGTTACGTAGTGTTTTTGTCACCCTTCTCTCGTTTAGCCAACACTCATTCTGAGCTTCTTGGCGCTACGTACAGACCAGACCAGGCTCTCTTGTCGGTTCTGTTTCCTTTCTCTTCTTTTTGTCTCTTAAGAAGATCTGAGCTTCCTTTCCGGACACCGCGGAAAAGCGGAGGACGGACACTAGTTTCAACGATCTAAGACAATGGAACTCTACCTGACCCCTTGAACGCTGGGCCATGTGCGTCATGCCCTCTGCGTGCAAGGTTGTATCTCGGCCGCTACTTTCTGGCTGCTTACTGGATGGCTTGGATGCTTTCACTCACTGTAAGAATGTCTGCTGTTTGCTGCAGATGGATGACAAGACAACCCACCTGCTGAAAGAGCCCAAACTTTAGGTAACTGGGCGCTGTGCACCCCTCTGAAGGTGCCACCGTCCGCCACTATCTCTCATTGTTACTATACTCGCACTCGGCTGCTGTATTTCGTGGTTTATTCTATTTGCTTCGTTGCTCTTGTTTGCCCATTCTAGGCTGGACTGGGTTTCTACCCGCCACCACCGTGCCGGCTGGACTAAAACTCATGATTTCATGAGCATTCCGCCCATAGAAGGGAAACATTACGGATACAGTACAGTACCATCTCGGCGGTCGTGTAGAACCATGGGACGAGCACAAGCCAGCAAGGTCGTCCGGCCACCAATGAGCCATCTCCAATCGCCTGCTCCCCAAAATAGCACAGCAGAAGCACCTGGTAAATGGTATGGATCGATGTTATCTTCAGGTATGGACCTGTCCTCCCTTTACCAAACCGAACCCTAGGTAAGGTAGCCCAGCATCTCCAATTGCTGCTTCAGTACCCCTACATACTCCGCAGAAGGTTACTTCTGCTCCCTGACCAATCCTTTCTGTACCATGAGCCCCTCTGATCTGGCATTGACGGGATGTGTTACTAAGGTTATGGTCTGTGGCCGACGCTTCCTCTCGAGAACCCGCAAACAGATGGATGGGGGGGTTTTTTTTTTCCCTATGACAGATGCCCAGCCCAGGGATCTTTTGGAGAGCGGCCCTATTACTGATGAGGCTGCAGTATGCCCCCCCCCTGCATAGCTTTGGCACCGGACCACACCCCATCTCTAGCGTCTTGGGTTGGGTTATGTTTCTGTAGACC
The DNA here is from genome assembly GCA_013184445.1 of Fusarium sp. NRRL 53497. Lineage (NCBI taxonomy): Eukaryota > Fungi > Ascomycota > Sordariomycetes > Hypocreales > Nectriaceae > Fusarium > Fusarium sp. NRRL 53497. The sequence continues at coordinate 196,349 of JABCJZ010000235.1, read as the reverse complement.
AGCACCGCACCAGCGTACTCTCCCCTTAGGCTGACAGCGTGGACATCACAGAGTTACAGCTGTACTCGGGGTTCACAGCCAAGAGCCAGCGTCCGATTCATTGGGACTCGTCCACTGCTGTCCGCTGCCGTAGTCCCGGGGCCCGCACTCCACAGCCCACAATTCCCCTAGTCTGAGGCCGAGCTCGCCGCTTGTCTTGACGTTCCTCGGCTTATTCCTGCGCTTCTGAATGGCAGGTTAGGGTTCTGTAGTGTACCCGTAGCTTTGCTTGGGTGATTCTTATGTTATGTTATGCTATGCTCATGCTCAAGCAGAAACAACAGATAGGCCAAGGCTAAGGCTGGTGGTGGGTGCCCATCGGCTGTACGCTTTTAGGACTGGTGAACTGGCACTGGCGCTGCTGCTGGCACCTGCACTCCTCACCCACGCATGGCACATGGGCACGCTCTTACCTCACCTTACCTTATGCTGCTTTTTCCAGTCCATTGTAATTCACAGTACAACACGGTAGGTACCCTTACACAGCCTTCCACCCGTTCCTTCCATCCCACTCTTACCTTGCCTTGCCTTACCTTACGAAGTACACTCCCACACCTCTTACACCCCGGTTGCTTCTCCTCTCCCCATCTGCTCCCGCACCTAGCACCTGGGCTGCACTTACTACGTAGGTCCGCTTGTATTTAACAATGCTTCCGTCCCCAGCTCCTTCCCGGATCCCCTCTTGATCCCCTCTTGGTCATCTACAACAAACATCTGTCTTACAACTCAACACCACGTTCGCTATCCTCCCTCGCCCTCCTCACCTCTCTCAACTCTTTTAGGAAGTCCTCGTCGACTCCTGTCACTCGCTTTTTATTTCACGGTGCTTTGGTTCTAGAAGAACGATCCTCTTTCACGATACTCTTCTCATCCCATATCTCTGGACATTCAATCGTTTCCCATTGTGGATAATCAGGAACAACCGCCTTGTGCAAAAACCAATCGCCAGATAGAGACCAACAAATATCGACTGCCCGTCTCTGATCTGAATACGAGATATCTTGGCTTGAAGTTGCTCGCTAGATTCCTCACCCAGCTGATATCCTCACCTACACTCGCTTCCAAAACCAAATCAAGCCGCCATATTCGATCGCTACCACCCGTCTGGAAGACTTGGACATAGACAACTTACCAAGCCACGCAACATCACAGGCCAAAGTTTTAGATATTTCTTCAACTCATCTGGCCTTGATCATCCATGCTTCGTAGAGTCCATCGAGCATCTCAGTCACATTTGAAATCTGAAGCCCTCCGTGTATAAGTTTGAATCCTCGACTTGCACCCGAGTTTAGCCTCTCGACGCTCTACGCTGAATTGTTGTCTATTACGAGACCCCACTGACGAAACATCCTTAAATCGGACTCCTTGGATCGATTGCTGGAAACCATTTGACTGGGTATATCACTGACTGCCCTTGTCAATCCAACGCTCGCTACAAATCCACAAGCTTGTCTTTGTGGATCACTTCGCGTATGTCCCTTGATCCTTTTGAGAAGCTGTGTGTATACTTACTCTTTAGTTCTCTCACTACAGACCTCTCTGTAAACTTTGCAAAATGGCTGGTCCCGGTGGTGGCCCTCCTCGCCGTAGCCACACCAAGTCTCGCAAGGGCTGTGATACCTGGTATGACCTACTTAATCCGCGATAACCTCATATGGATACTAACAGCCGCTCTACAGCAAACGCCGTCACATCCGCTGCGATGAAAACTTCCCTCAATGGTGAGTTGTGATCTGAGTGACAGTTGTTGTACTCTCAAGCTAACAAATGAAGCCGCAATTGCACCAAGCACAAGATCCGATGTCCTTACAACGATGTGCAGGTTCCCGATGCTGAGCGCTCTACCACTCCCGACAAGCCCGACTTGATGTGGACGCCCCAGATTGAAGCCGCCATTGCTGAATGGCAAAGAACAGGCATCTTCCCGCTTCCTAGCCTGGGCATTTACCCTGCCCCTATGCCACATTTGTACTCGGTTGAAGATCTCCGCCTGATCTACCATGTTGCGACTCTGTACTATCAGCTGGCTACCATCGACGCCAACAACTTCACTCTCTGGACTCGCCATATTCCAACGTAAGCCGGAAAGATTCACCCCTTGGGACGTTAGTGAATGCTAATCACATATTCCAGTCTTCTTCGAATCGGTGCCACAACCCCATATGTCATGCACGCTGTGCTTGCTTTCTCTGCCATGCACATTGCTTTCCTCACCGACTGCCCTCTGGTCGGCAGCATGGCCTACGAGCACCGCGGCATTGCTCTCAAGGGACTTCAGGAAGCTATTGGATCCTTCTCCCGAGAGACGTCGGATGCTATCCTGGCTGCCTCTCTGGTTCTCTCCTGGCAAGCCACTGACTGGTAAGTGCTCTGGTTTGGGAATTCGGCGACTTGAATTAACACCATGCTTAGGCGCAGCTGGACTCAGTTGATGCAAGGCACTTCATCGGTAAGTTGACCCGATTGTCATCCCTGGACACCACTAACATATAAATAGGTGATCGATGCCATGGACCCCTGGAAGCACGAATCCCAGTTCGGAGACTTCATTGCTGAGAGCAGCACGTTCCCTACGGCCCCGCCATCTCCCGGAAAGGATCATCGTCCTAGCCAGCCTCGCCCTGAGGACCTGGAGGCCTACCAACGCACGCTCGAGCAGATCCAGAAAGTCGAGGCACATCTCAAGTACCACAAGGAGGACACTACACAGATTCAGCATCTCATTGGCTTCCTTCGGGGATCTCGCAAGATCAGCCCTACGCTCTCCATTGCTCAGCAATTTGAGCGCCTCCAGCCTCTCCGCAAATGGCTCTTCTGGATGCCCGTGGGTTATCTTCAGAACTATCATGGCTCCCCGAATTCGCTTGTCATTATTGCTTACCTGTATACTGTGGCCCTGCTTATGGAACGACTCTTCCCCGAGATTGGTGCCGCCTACTTTGGCAGTTTGTCCATTTCTCCTGTTGAGGAGATCGCCCGGCGACTCATGTCCATCAACGTCTCTGGCGCCGGAACCGATATGCAAACTCCTTTGACTCTCATGGAGTTTCCCATTGATACAGTCGGCCAGTTTCGATCGCGCATGGGATGGATGCACCCTGAGAGAACTCCTTCTTTCCCTCAGTTCAACCCTCGAAACTTCACTGTCCATGAGGAGGTGCCTACCCACGAGTCGTATCTCTATGGGAATCCCGCTTTCAGCTACAGCACTGAGGAAATGCCCATACTCAACGCATCAGGACCGCCTTCTGCCGTGAGCCCCTTGGTCTTGTCGCCGTATCCAAGCCAGCAATACCTCAACGTTCCCTCACCGGCGTACACTGGAGCTTACAGCCCGGCATCCTCGACCTTCGAGGGCTCTGTCGCGTACAGCGATACCGAGGAGTATGGATCATGGGATATGAACACCCTACAAGGCGGGCCATCCTCATCCATTCAAGACTCACCTCAAAACTATGGCGTCGGGTTCGTTACTCCTGTCCAGGCCGTGTGGATCTAGGCTCCTCGAGACGACCACTGGCTCAATTTACGCGAAGAACATTAGGGGATTGACCGTTACCACCCAGGATGAACACGACACCTACATACCCGCCTCCCGAGGACCCGAGCTTATACATGACCTCAATGACGAGCACCCACTCTCCATATCTCAACTCGGAGCAGTTCGGCATGCTTCCTCTTCCCGAATCTCCCGTCCCATCGAATACGCCACTCCCACGACACCGTCACACCTCATCCATGTCCTCTGCTCCGCACCCACAGTCTCCTCTGGCACGACCTCCCGTGATGCACCACCAGTATGACGACAATACCCGACGCCGAGCCACCTGATACCAAGTTCGAGTTCGATTCACCACCGATCTGTTTTTGCTGTTATGATTTAATTCGACTTTTTGCTTTTTCCGAAATCGACGCAGGCGCCATGTATATCACACTCCTTCAACGCTCGCTACACCCAACCCTGATCGCGTTAACAACGCTGACACTCCTTACCACTTGATTGACGAGGCACTTGGAAGTGCCATGCTATATTTCACACTCCTTACGATACCCACCAAAAGAAACGACATTCCTTCATACAATGATACCCGATAGACACTCCTTTATTACGACTTATGAGAATTCGATCGGTTATAGAATTCACTCCTTACGGTTTCCGCCAACAATGGCGGAAAAACCGTATCCGGAAAGCATAGCGACTGTTTTTTTGTTTTTACTGCGCCTGGGAAAAAGTTTGGCGTTGATGGGAGTTTTGAGATAGCATATGTTTGGCGCTTTTGATCATGTTTTACTGTTTGATGCTTTGGGATTGATGCTTACCGCGCCCGACTCTTCACAGAGCCTGGGGCAGCGATGGAACAAGACGGGACAGAAGCACTATTACATTTTGGATTGGATTTACCTGGCTCTACAAGAGTGGCCATGGTTGGATATGTATGCTTTGGATGATGCGACACATACGAAGGACATCGTGTGAGGATAGACTGCTTGCTTGTATGCTTGTCACGATTATGTTTTTGGATCTGTAGGAAGATTGATGTCTGATGGTAGTTCTTTCAGGTTCTGCCCGGAGGTTAATTGATAATCTACGATATTTGCATTCATTATATATGTCTCTCTTATCGCAATGTGATTGTGTACTAATACTCTCCTGCAAATGTCGTACTGAACTATGCTGGATCATGATGTGGTCATACTTGGTGAGAACACCGTTGGTTGCAGACCTCAATCATCTACTATGTCTTATTGTTCGTTTCTGTTAAAACTGTCGAGACTGAGCATTGTGTCTATTGGCCACGTGCTTCATGGAGGGGAAGTGAAAATGCTTATACTCAGCAAGTATTTCAAAATAATGACCCAGATTCTCATTGCTCAGGAAAGAACTGAAAGATGAACATGAAGATTGCCGAATATGGCTGTGTTGTGTCTTAGACTGCACTTTGATACTGATAAAATTTGGTGATCAATGAACCTTTGTTCCATTTACTTATCTTATACACGGACAGATATAGTAAAGTTCTTGATTGTTGCCGGAGCTCAAGTGTACCGGAGCCAATGACTCTTCGGTGTTTCCTCCATGTCAGCGTATCTCCTGTACTCGCACCACTCCACTTCACTTCATTCAATCGAAGGACATTCAAACATGCGGCAGGGTAAGTGGGCTGGATTTCAAGTCGAGACTACTTCAACACTTTCACTTCAAGTCGCCCCTTTTATCATGAGGCAGCGGCTAAGGCCTCATCCAACATCAACGCCCCCATAGCCATAGCCATAGCCATAGCAGGCCAGGCCACTATCCAAACATCCATCCACGCCTTCAATAACCCCATATAAGCGGTGGCGGACGGTGCGTAAAAGGAAACAAAAACCCTTGCAAGAAAAGGAGCGCAAATCCGTCCAGGTTGTTGGTATCAATATTCCATTCCGGTCCCTTTCCAGGAACCCATATCCAGCCGGTTCATCTTCCAACAAGGCCGGACCGGGTTTCCTGTCTAAAAATACAAATAAAAAAGATGACTAGCCGACTGTTTGGAGGCTCTGCTACCTCGGAAACGTGCGCCTGTCAATGCTCAAAACTCCAGGGCGCCTGTGCAAAAAAAGATTGAAAATGGATCATGTATGGCGATTGGTCCTGTCAACTCCGGTATCATATGTCGTCGATGCTGCATCTCTTGAGCATCGTCGTTCGTCTTCAAAGTCATGGTTTGACGTTCGTAAGTAAATATGTTGTGCATCCGCTTGTCGCATCCAGCCCCCCTTACTCGACGAATGTTGAATTGAGCAATTAAGCGGAAGTGCTACTGCGAGGCCGGTTGGATGGCATTCGGTTTGGTGGGGGTAATCGCGCACTATCACTGCGGTCACGACCAGCTCCTTGTCGTACAGCGTCACTGTAGCTTGGCACTGGTGGATGACGCTGGTTGGAGCTCTGCCGTGAAGGAACTACCGTAGCGGAAGAATTACCTCGACTGCGGTTCATGACACGAATCAAAGGTGTATCTTCTTCACTGTCGCTACCGTAACGGCCGTCTTCGCTACTTGAATGGTCGGGACTCTGGTATTCGGGTGGTGGATTTGTCGCATCCTCGAGGTGCAGATGCAGAGGGTTGTGGTCGTGCGTTTCCTGCTGAGGTCTGGCATTGCTGCTAGCTTCGCCATTCTCCTCATTGGGTACAAAATGAGCCAGAGAAATATCCGTCGAGCTACGAACTGGCCCAGGACTTGTTGGGGGAAGGACACGGAAGTTACCACTGCGTGTTCGTCCATGCTGGGGGTTCAGATCGTTGGATGGGTTGCGTGTGTTGTAAGAGCTTGCGGTGACCGAGTGACTGTGTTGCCTGCCTTGAGGATACGTGTTGCCGTCTTTGGTGCCAGCTTCCAACAGAATGCTACCCTGCTCAGATCCATAAGGTGGCGGAGGAGCCAAGCTTCCAGTGACGGGAGCGAGACCCCATTTCTTGACGTTGGCCTCGATAAACACAAAGCCGGCCTGTCCGAGGTTTACATGAATAGTTGCAGGACCGTTTGCACCAATGGCAGGGAAGAAGTTTTGCGCCTTGAGCCCGTGAACCACCTCCTCGAGCTTCTTACCGTTGCGAGTGAAGAAGATAGCACCAGTTCGAGGGCGATAACCCACACCAACCACATCGCCCTGCACCAGTGGGGGGCCATAAGGAGTCGCGCCGAATGGCTGGTTGTAGCGGCGGGCACCGGTAGATTGGTATCCAACGGAGTACTTGTGGTAACCTGGGATTAAAGTCAGTAAATGGCCGGGAGAGGAGTACAAGAGTATGATAAAACTCACCAGGCAGCCGGAAGAGAGGGTAAGGCTTGGTAGCCATGCCAATACTGAGTAGAGTGCTTTCGGGCTTTTCGTAGATCTTGGCCTCCCAGTAGTAGACGTCGTTTTGTTTGGGGACAGGGAGGTTGCTCATGACGGTGCATTTCGAGTCAAAGAATTCGATTTCAGTGCGAGCTTCGACAAAGCAGTTGGCGATCTCGAGTTCGGGTTCAAATTCCCACGCGGAGACACCCTTTTCCTGAATGGCGAGATACTGTGATAGTGAGATATCGGTCTGCATTGACTCGGGAGGGTTTGCGGTGACCCAGGCTATTGAAAGCAACATGCGTTAGTCCAATCCAGTCGCTAAAGTAGCGAGCGCGAATAGTTTGTGACATACCCTTTGCACGAAGATATTCTTGACGAGCCATGTCATCCATGACCTCGAGGGCCTCAGCCTCATCACGCGCGAACGCTTGCTCATCATCGTATTCACCGGGTCGACCTAGTCGATCGAGGATGATACGACCCGTGCTCGCGCAACCGGAAACCCAGAAGATAAATATGACCAGGGCGATGAGGACGATAGAACCGAAGGATGATACGAGGCCGATGACGACGCCCGTAAAGGCAGACGACGGGTTTGAAGAGAGCCCCATGATGGGCGACGAATGAGCTTGTTGAAGGGCGTCTCTTAATTTGATTGTGTTTGTTTTGTTCTAGAGATAAATCGGAGTAGAATTGCGGTTGATTCGGATTGTATTGATCGTGTTGTGCGGATTAGTTGATCGATCGTTCCGGTCGGGGACAATCAAGGCACGGCCGTATCTTGGCGGACGGACGGCGTCACCGCCGCAAATGGTACATGTAAGAATCAATCGCGCGGCGAGATAAGACGAAGGAGACGAGGCCGAGGTGGTAGTCGGAGAGCGGAGACAATGTCGCTAAGCTATTGATAAACGGAGGAATTGAAAACGCCGAAAGAAGGTGAAACTGGACTTGAGGATGGGGAATGAGACCAAAAGATTTGGTGGTGATGATGAAGGAGGAGAATGACGAAGACGGGAGGGAGAGACAAGAGAGAGGCGAGGCGTTTGGGTGGTTGGTTGGATGAAATGTGGAGGAGAGAGTAAGATCCGGTAGGCAGTATCCGTAGTGTACTGTAGAACCTGGCCCACGCGATACATATCGCCACTAGACGCAAACTGCGGAATATCAGTAAAATAAATCAGGGGCAAGATACTCTGTAGTTTTATTTGATTAAGTATTAAACTGAAGGTCTAAGATAGGAACCTAGTGAATGAATCTCTGCAGTCTAGGTACTGATATTCTCGTCATGATGCTTATCGAGGCAGAATTGATGGCAAATCACAGCAGACGTTCCCGGAGGTGACCTCGTACTTGGTAGTGGGGTGACGGGCACTGAGAACGCCCAAGAGGGGCCTAAAGGTCGACGGAAGCAGCGGGAGCGGGCTGATGGACATGATAACGCTTGCATCGTGTTAACGCGGATCACCACTCATGCTGCATAACACTAACATGCGACGTGGGGCTCCTTGTCCTCCAAGGCTGAGCCAGAGCCAGAGCCAGAGCTAGTCGATCCAACAAACTCTCGGTGGCTGGACCTGGACCTGGACCTGTCCTGAACCTTGTCAGACAGGATCAGGACAGGAACCAAAGAAGCGAAGCGAATTGAGATACGACACTGATGACGAAGTTGAATTGTTAGGTACCTATTGTATCGTAGGTATTTTATCTGTGACGCTACCAGTCTGAGCAAAATCCACATAATAGTAACTCTTTGCTGATATTTACCTCATCTTGGAGCATCAAACATATCGCATAATCCCAAGCAAAGCAACTCTGTTTCGGCCCGGTGGCTGTACCCTCCAGCTAAGACGCCCCCAGGTTTCACATCTTCCATGGATATTAGCGCCTTATCAATGAAAACAACAGAAAGTTCAGCTCCTGTGCTATTTTTGAGCCTTCGCGATACGCCTTGCGTGTATTTTAATTTCGATGAATTACGCATCGACCAACGAATAGCCCAGCACCACTAAATTCGATATTGATCATTTTGACGCCGTTTCTGGGGATCTGAAACATTAAGCTGCTTATGGCAGGTGGTAACGTGGCAAGGGAGACAAGACATGTCAGACATTGGACGAGATGAGATTTTCAGTCTTCGCCCCTCTTTGGTAAAAGTAAACAACCCGCTGCGTCGACATTGAACAAGATCATCTCCTTGGCTTTAACATCTGAAACATTCGGGTGTTAATATTGAAGGAAGTACGGTATTGGGTTGCTGATGCGCAGTTGAACATCACGACTAAATAGCTTAGAACAGCAACCTTTTCACAGTAAATAATATCGGTCAGGTCAAGTGAAAGACATTGTGATTTATTCAATGCATTGCCTATCTCATGGTCTAACAATCTCAGCATACCATACCATACCATACCATACCATACCATTCATGTCCGTAAGAACCCGTTACCATGCCTATTTACATTAACGTTATACATAATGCAGAAAACCCAGCCCAAAACCCAAAGCAAGAAAATCGCATTTTAACTCAAAACCTGCTGGAGGCTTTCGTCACCGTCTTAATCTTAATCCTCAACTTAGCACTCCTCTCCGCGTCCTCGTCGATATTCCCTCTGCGCCCTTCGCGCTCTTCTCTCCTCCCTAGCCCTCTCCCTTTCAAGTTCCTTCAGCTCAGGCATTGGGTGGTGATAACTCTTGGTTCCTAGGTCGCCGCTATCGTCCGTGGTACGAGTCACCTGCGATCCATCCAGTAGACTCTCGCTGACCTGGCTATCAGCTCGGGTGTAGCTCTCTGCGCGCTGGTAGCTGAAGTCGCGACGGGCTGCTCGGCCAGCTTCACGAAGACGACGGGCCTCGGCACGCATACGCTCCTGCTCACGGTTCTCGCGGCGATCAGCTGTGGAGTAGACCTTGCGGATGCCGGCCTTGGACTTGGTGGGTGTGGTTGTTGGTGTGGTTTGACGATCGGAGAGCAGGGTTGTTGAGACGTTGGATTCGGTGCCGGGGTTGGTAGAGCCGTCCCATTCAGAGCCTTCACTCTCCTTGTTCAGTCCACCAACGCGAGCGGGCCTTTCATGGCGATAGCTACGGAGTTCCTTCTTGGCTGCTTGTTCGGCCTCTTCGTCTTCGACACCCGCCTCACCAACGTGGCGGCTGGTCTTCTTGCCCTTCTTAGCACGTTCACGGTCTCGCTTCTCCTGCTTGCGGCGACGCTTCTCGCGCGCACCAATATCGCTTGCTCCAGCTGTAATACCAGTAAGTGTTGTGCTCTCTGTGACGACGGTCGTGTTATCATCGTCAACATCCTTGTATACGCTGCCACCGCCGAGGTTTGTTGGTCGGGTCGCGTTGGAGAGAACAGTGCCGTTAGGTCCGGTGCGTCGAAGAACAGTAGATTTGTAGTCATCCCAATCATTCTCTTTGAACTGGAAGCCACCGTTCTTAGCCCAGAAGAAGAACCAGATACCGGTGCATACGAACGCAACACCGATCAGGGCAAAGAGAAAGAAGAAACCAGCATTATTGATATCATGAGGGTCGAATGCGCCCGATTCGGGCTCGACGGATGGTTTATGTCTATCGTTCTTCTTGTCGTCATCTTTGTCGTCTCGAGCTAGCAGCACTTTACTGGCCTCAAACAGGCGGGAGGAAAGTGTAGAGAAGGCCTCGGCAGCACGAGGGGCGTGCTGTGTCAGTGAAGGCGCGTTTCGCAATGAGCGGATGATGGCGGGCGCCATGATGGAATGAGGTGGGATGAAGAGGTCTCAGTCGAAGATGGATATGTGTAAGCTAGGCTTAGGATGCTGTAGCCCAGCCGAGCTCAATCGCGAATAAACCCAAGCAGTTGGGACCAGTATTCTGGGAGTAGCGATTGAATAAGGTAGTTCGATAAGCGCAAGTTGTCGATAAACGAGTCGTGTCGTGAAAATTATGGGAATAGTGTTGTTGAGATAACGAGCAAGAAATAAAAGAGAAGAGAGAATTGCGTGGCTCTGTCTAGGCGATGGTGCTTGGTTAACCCAGAAACGAGGCCTGTAAAGTGCGTGGCTGGGATCTGGGATGCGTAAAGGGTGGTTGGGCAACTTCAACTTGCGCGTCAGGAATTCTTCCAACGCTCTCGAAGCTTGCTAGAAGAATAAATACAGACTTCTGAGACCACGCGCTGTTTTAAATGTCCTTTACTAGGTAGTAAATTGCAAGTAAAGCATCATATTCTGAACCTCTTTGGTCTTGTTCATCTCCAACATCCAGCCACAATCTCCAAATGACGTCGAAAGTAAACCATGCACGTCGCTGACCAGACAACCTCGCACAGGACGCCCATTTAGTCACCAGCCAATGGCAGCTGTCCACGACTTTGATGCTCCAGATTTGCAATGCACACGCCCCCCTTCCAAGTTTTGTTCTTACAGCTTGAGAATGGGACTGAAAAGCTCTATTTTAGTCTACACACATACAAAGGAAGAAGATTCTAGGGAATAGCGCCGGAGCTTTTGAGACAACCAATATCCCTACCCAAGGTTCGCATAATCTATCGTGATACTCTGAATCGTCTCTTTTCTTCCAAGTTTGGCATTGGAATGCCACTAGGCCACATACTTGAGACCTGAGGGACATTTCTGATTCAACCCCTGAGACAGCGTCAGCAACTACTCTCGAGACTGCATGAATATCTCGGGCGCTTATACCGGATGAATGCCTTTGTAGGCGGTTAAGCTACTCATTCAAGAGATCGCCAGTCTTTCATGCACAAACTCAGATACCTGAGACAGGAGAAAAGGGATGACCAACAACATAATTCCCTTGCTATAGTTATACTATGGTTCAAACTCATTCATACCCACTGTCTTGGTACTCCCTCCATTCCCAAACAACAACTCCCGTTTCGACCAAATCCTTCATCTCTGTTCAGCCCACTCACAGCCAATCTACCACTCTCTCTCCACAAAGATCAGTGGAACCTCTTGTCACAGTTCAATCGTGTATGTATCGAAATGAGCAAAATTAAGAAGCCAAACATGCATGTCATGCTGGTTGTAACATAAGATTATTCTCTGCCGGGCAGCAGATATAGGCGCGAACCTCATTTGCCCGTACAATCTATCGTTCTGATGACAAGGGTTCAATAGTCGTTCCAGCCAAGTCTCGATTTCCTCCTCTTACACCATGCTCAACAATGCAATACACAAGCCATATCCGTAACCGTCTCTCACGCAGCTTCCCCCAGGGATGCATGCAAATCAGACCGTAGCGAGAAGAGATGTAGACCAACATAGAGCCCAAATCCAACCAAGACCAGTCCCAGTGACCTATACTCTACACCATGCTAGGTAGTCTTAACCATGCATCAGAAAGACACTTCGGTTGATAGCCGCCACGAAGTGAGACTCTAAGTTCTCCCGAGACATATTGGTTTCCTTCCACTGCCACAACCAAACTCCAACATAACCCCTTCTGGGTATACATGATTTCCGAATAAAAAGTTGAGCTTTCAGTAAGCGCTGTCGGCACTGGTGGTCTGAGGTGGCAGAGCCAGGCCGGTAAGTCAGCTGGACCATCAACTGGATGCTTCCACCACCATCGCTTTTGGGGTATCAACTTTCTGCCACGAAGCCAACGAGTGGGGTTGACCCAAGAATAGAAGCATAAAGATACAAGCTCAGTGAACAAATTCAACACTGAGCTGAAAAGCTGCAATTTTTATGCAGTCAAATGTCCACCGAAATACTCATCAATAGCCAAGATCCAAGATTAAAGGCGAAACACTGCCCATCTCGTAGACATCTGAGTGGAGGAAATAAGAGAGAAGAAACAAATGTAGTTAAAAAAAACAAAAACAAAAAATGCAAACAACGCGCGCTGATCATCAACTTTGTCATCTCTCATAAGAACAATCATCAATAAATGTAGTCGTCCATAGCAAAGGACGGGTCATACGGGGCATGATTTCCAGAATATCCGCGATGATGCGAGTCAGAGCGACTGGGGGTATGTGGACGATAAGGGAGGGCCTTCTGTTCGACTCGGCTGCGGACATCCTCAAGTTGGTAGTAACTGCTTGCACGATCGCTACCAACACGAGAACCGCCAGTGGGTCTAGAGAAAGTGATCTCGCCTCCGTCACCACACTCAATCTCTGCACCCGACACCCTCACGACGGCCGAGCCTGACACTTTGATAGTGACATTGTCGGTGTCGCTTGAGGACGAACGGGTGAGACCAGTGGTATTACTCCGCTTGTACTCGCTGTCATCATGGCTGCCACTGCTGCGGCTGCTTCCACCGCCTAGCCGAGGGTTGCTGGCTTTGCGAAGGGTTTCAGCAGTCAAAGGCATAGCGGGACCGCCATTCATGTCGTCCTGGTATCGCATGGCATCCAAGTACTTGTCCTCGTCCAAACTGACACCTCCGCCACCAAGTGACCGGTCATGTTCGTAGTAGGAATCTCTTCGGGTTCGGGCAGGCACAATATCAATTCCACGCTGCTCATAAGCGACAGAGCCGCGTCGAGTGCGAGCAGGGACAATGTCAGCTCCATGTTGTTCATAAGCGACAGAGCTACGTCGGGTGCGAGTCAGAGCTGAACGGCGATCAAAATTGGCTTCGGGAGAGTCAGCAAAGAGACCGGGGCTGTCGTTGAAGTCTTCATCGTCGTAGCCTTGGTCGACAAACCCGACACGGCTGCGGCTGGATGGTGGTGGTCGCGAAGGAGTCCTGATCTTTTGCCGGGCCAATGTCTGAGGCGGGGCACGGAATGGAGTGGTTGGAGGAGGCATCGCGGACTTGGGTCGTGGGATGCTTTCAGGAGGAGGCATACGTCTGCGATCCTCGTCATTCTGCTGAGGCCTCTTGGAACGAGAAGTACGTCTTAAAAGGCGGGGATCTGGTTGCTCCTCCTCCTCGTACTCATCCTGGGGATAACCAATATTGGATGGAGAAGGTTCCTGCTGCCGGAAACCCATGGACGAAGCTGGTCGCTCGAAACGGTTCCTGAGATGAGCGCTTGCCTGATGTGAAGCCATGTCAAAGAACCCAGGTGTTCCAGCACCTGGGCCAGGCGAAGGCGGAACGCCAACGACGGATGGAGACTGTCCTCCAGGGAAGAAGGGAGGTGGCGGGAATGATCCAACGGGGAAAGAGGGTTGAGAATGCTGGGCATGGTGCCCTTGGTGCCAGCCGGCATTGGAAATCGGAGGAGCGGTTTGCCCAGGATAATAGCTATGAGGTCGAGTTTGAGCGCGGGGACGCATGCCCGAGACAGCAGGCTGCTGGACACCATAGCATGAAGGATCCTCAACACGACCTCTGCGATATTGTTGAACGACAGGCTCAGTCCTGGTGTGGGTGAGAGATGTTGGGCGAGGCTTTCTCACAGGCTTGGGCTCACGTTCCTTGGGCGGTTTAGCTTCTGCTCGGACCCTTCTTTGTTGCTGCTCAGCAGCCTCTTTTTGTTTGCGCTCTTTACGACGGCGATCCTTCTCACGCTGTTGTTCACGTTCATAGTCTCGACGAGGACGCTCTTCCCTGCGAGGAGGCTCCTCATCGGAGAGGCCTTCGCTAGGGGGAGAAACTTGCCGCCGGCTTGAGTATCGCCTGCTTTCACCACGGGACTTTCCAGTGTTGGGACGTTCCTTGGGAGGGCTCGCGGGACCAGGAGCTTCAGAGACAGCATAACGACGGGTGGCTTGAATGCCTTCGAGGACAGAGCTGCCGGAATCCTCCTCGGCATCCTCGACGTAGCAAACGTGGTTGGACATGGTGTGGTTAGAAGGTCGGAGTAGCTTAATAGCAAATTCGCCTCGAAAAAGGAGTTAATTCGAGGAGGGGGTTCGACGGGATCGAACAAGGACCACGCTAGGTGGGACGGTACAGTTGGTGTATGAGATCGCAAGTCCAGGCGGTGAGAGCGCCGGTGGCGGTAGTCGTGACGGTATTTGCAATCGCGAACGCAATGCTTTAACGTCCCCTTTCGTGAAACCAAACAAGCGACATGTGAAGGAAGTCGAATTCGTTGACCAAGACAGCTGGGGTCGAAAAATGTCGAGAGTAAAAATGTCGCTGGTGAGTTGGGTACAGAAAGCGGTGACGATAGTGGCATAAACCAAATATTCGAATCTGATGCTGTAAAGTTGGTAAAGCTGCTCGATATGAAGATAATGCTCGACTTGAAGCGAAAGCAAATCGAGGAGGAAGCGAAGAAATATGTTTGTTTTTGAAAAGACAAGGTATCAAACTGTCATGGGAGAAAGACAAGAAGGAGGGGAGGAGGGGAAGAGCGATGGGCATGGATGGACGGGATGGTCTGTTTTTAATAAAAGTGCAGGTGGTGGTAATTTCAGGGCCTAGGGGGGTTCAGCTTTTTCTGAGGTAAAGTGTGGGGGCGTGTAGGCAGTTAGGTGAGGTTGGTATTCAAACTGAACTGGTTATGGAGCTGTTACCGGTAGATTTTTAGTGGTAATGCAGCACTATTACCGCCCAGCCAGCCAGGGCGGACACGCAGTCACAGGTCCGGCCGTTGTGGCCGCAGACGTTGATAGATTAATGCAACGATGAAAGACTAATTCATTCAAGCCCAACAAGTGATCAGGTGAACAGCAAAGAGATCAGTATCATATTTCCACGCCTGAGGTGATAGAAAATAACATTCAATATTGGTATGGATGTCTCCTAGAGAAGGAGGGAAATAGAGAGGAAGAATGAGGTGTGGATGGGCGTGTAAGGTAAGGTGTGACTAGCAACGCTGTAGTCTGAAGCACAAGGAAGGAAGCAAGGGGGCAGTCTCATCAAATGAGAGGGGTGTCTTTACCACCACGGGACGAGGGACGATCAATCAAGCGACTCGACGCTGGAGCCAACACAGCAATGGAACTACACACTGCAGTCACTCAGTCAAATCAAATCAAGTCAAATCAACCACGTCAAGTCGATGAGAGCAATGACGAAGGCACTGACACAAAAACAGAACAAGATGCAGATAGAGATTGGCTCTCGTTTACCCAAAATACTTGTCCTGATTCATCAGCATCAGCATCAGCACCAGCACCGAGTAGCTAGGTACCACATCCATCAGCCAGTGAGACAGACAATCACAACACCAGCCAGCCAATTCAATCAATTCACGGCTCATTCTCGTTCATCCAGCAACCGACACTACACACAGCACACTATTGTTAACACAAGCCACAAACAGAGGCGTTCCTTCATATTTCCCTTCCCGCCTCCTGTTTCCCGTCCTTCATGACTCTTGGATGCGTTGTATCATATTCGTCAGCATCTCAGTCTCATCATGGACACTTCAGAGGTAACAGGGGAGCCTTGAGAGTCTCTCGCTCCGGCCCGCCTCACTCAATGCGCTGGCAGCTGGAGTACGCAGTATCTTCTTAAGCTGAGCTAAGCACCACACGGTACGGACAGTTGCCCCTGAATCTTCTTCTACACTCCTGATTCCCGTCCACCATTCTTCTTCTCAAGCTGGAAAACCTCAAGAATACCATAGAAGACAATCATGGCAGAATTAAAGAGGTGGGGGTGGCTACGGTATTGAAACCAGGGTCTCACTTTTTCTGCGCTGGCCGTGGCTCTGAATGGAATGGATTATGGATCCCATCCCGCTCAAGGCCACCAACAAGCAACCGAGCTGGATGATGGAGTTTTCACTACCTGCTAAGCTTCGAGTCACCCTCAAAACTGTGCTGGGGTATGCCTGTTTTGACTCAACAGCTAGAACAACTGTCAGTCGATATGGTATCCTTAGATGGAAAATCTCTGCTTCTAGTCTCGTCAACTTGCGCCATGGATCTGGTCACGATATCAAAACCGCAAGCGCATTATCGACGATAGCTGAGGCAACTAGCCACCAAACACCAAATTCAAATTCTCGCTCATTTTCACCGACTTCAGCCATCAACTCAGACCCATTCATGTCAGGATTCTCCAGACGAATAGACCCCGGCAATTCATCGAATTGTCATGTGAGTTGTTCCAGAATAGTGAAACAGGCGAGATGCAAAACACCAGCAAACAATCGCCAAACCATCCAAATCAAATGAGGCGGTTATTCCTGGCTTGCTGTCGATAAAAGCTGCTAGACGCTTCGAATCCCGGATCCTAGCGACCCAGCAACCCAGCCCAGCCTCTGTGACGCCGAGAATGGATCTGATCTGTCGACATGACCCCAGATGGTGCCCTGAAAGCCCGCATTTGAGGGATTGTTGAGAGACTTTTGGGCGGGCCTGGGTGTTATCTTACAGGGAATGCCTTTGTATGACTGGCGCCAGTCCCAAGCAGTCAGGCCCAACTGTGGATCTTATTCAGGGCCTTTTATCCAACGATTCTTTTCGAATCTTCCTCGCCTTCTCTGTCTGCCAGTCACGATATTCGTTGCCAAAACCTGCATTGCACACCTGAATGAGGCTGATGGCACACCCCTTCCAAATGGAAATGGATTATGGCTCGCTTTGAAGGAGTTGCTATTTCTTGCCGTCGACTAGAATTGCTTGAAACATTGAGCTTGGTGCTCAACCGGCTATAATGATGTAAAGCACGGCTGCATACAGACTCTGTCCTCCCGTATCTCAAGGAAACCGGATAGAAGCGCAGCAGGGTTGTTCGCCGTTTAGATGAGCCGTCCCTGCGGGTGACAGATAGATGACAGGCTTGAATCTCAACTACCTCTTCTGGGCAGATCGGGTTTGTGCTCACATGGCACCAACGCTTGACGAAGTAGGACAAGACTCACGGAGCAAGACAACCATGCCGAACTCGCCAAACAGCAAATCGCGAATACTCAAATGGATTCTCCATACGCACAGAGATGCCTAATGCCATCAAGAGGGGCGTGGAACGCCATTACGATTCTCCGTTACCGTCTTTAGCCTCAAGCGTCTCCATTGATCTACGCCTCCACCAAAGTGCCGTGCTCAGTCCGCCCCCGGGGCTTCTTCACCTTCGTGCCTAACTGGGTAAACCTTTGCCCAAGCTGGCTCAATTCCCTTGCTCGGGTACCAACGATGAACCCGATCGACACCAAGTCAATGCCAGACGTGAGTGCAGCGCGGGGTACACGTGGGATATCGAAGCACCGCTGTTAAACCTGGTCGTGACAAGCTGCCTGCCATCCATGTCCGGGACTATGACTGGTTATTATGATTGAGTTGAGGCTCCGGGCTTGACTGGGTAAACTTTTGAGGTTATCGCAAAGTTGACTCATAGCAGAAAAGAGTGTGTTTCATTCACTTCTGATGGCGCCTCTTCTTTCTTTCCTCTACGATCCTTCCTCACAAGAGCCCAAAATGTGCTCAGTGTGTTGTCATTCGTTTCGACGCGCTTGCGGCGCTGTCGTTTCTATTTGACAACTGTAAGAGAGAGCTTTGCTGCAATGACCATGCTTGGTGCTTGCACGGGCCTGGTGCCCAACCTCCAGCGGCCATTACTTGGACTGACCTTTCATTGGAGCTTCTCTCTAGTTTCACAATGACCTCGTCGGAGTCTTTCCATCTGCCAGACTCGGGCGGTTAGTCCCGCGCTCGGCGATGCTGCCGCAGTTCATGCCTTGACCAGTGTTGGCGATCCGGACCAGGCTCCGTTCAAGTACCTTGTCGCACGACTCGTCACGGCATGAATACGTGTCCAACACAGTTTCCTGTCCGGCTCATGCTTTATGGGTCTACTTCCGAGCCCCGGAGCGAATGACTCCACTCTCTCCGGCTTGAACTCATTGTCCTTCCGCGCCCAGACCGGAGATTGGCCTCCGCTGACACCGTCCTACCACCGACGAACAACAAGTACAGTGTAGCTTTAGCCATACTATGTGAGTTGTCTGTTGTTTCATACTCGGAGTTAGCATTTGGACGGTCGCCTCCGATAGTAATTAACAGCACATACACTTGTGAGTAATTCTTCGATATATGCCCTATTAGACTATTCGCGATTACCAAGCAATCAGCACTTGATGAGCAAGTCGATGCTGTGCTGAGTCGGTGACATTCTTATCAGCTGACTCCGATGAGTCGCAATCGGGGAAACACGCTACATGTTCCTATTCGATCCATCCATCCAATAGATCGCTATCTGCCCTTTCTCTCCACGCCCCATACCGTTACCACCACCGCCTTGCACCCTCCAACCTCGCGTTTTCCCTGTCCTTTGCACTTTCGCCCACCAACTTTGCTTTTCCGTTGTCTCGGACTCGAGACCAAGTGCAATATTCGGTCAAGTCGAGGTTGTTGATTGGCTTCTGCTCTATTTATACATGCCGCGTTGTCAGGCGCTGTGTTTCCCAAGATCTTGGAACTGTTCCGATGTCGCTGCTGTGTTGCCTTCACTCTATCTTGACAGGCACGGAATCGATTGAGCAGCTTCAGGTTGTGAATTGCCAGGGCTCCAAGCTACTTTTCACTAAACTAGACGGGGATATAATTCAGCCGGGGTCTTTCAGATGGCTTGCCTTGGCCTTCAGATTGTGCGGGGATATGCTAGACGTGCATCCAAGGCATTGACGCATGTCTACAGGGCCGTCAACCGGCATTAGTAGCACACGATTCTTGACCATTCACTGAGATGATGTCTAATCATGCGTGGTAACCACCAAAATCTATGTTTATGAATGCGGCTCTGAGGGGCCAGTAGAGACAGTCCTGTGAAGGTCAGTCAAAACAAATCTGCAGCAGACACATCGTGAATCTCGAAACATCTCGTACACTGATGACGACCAGTTCTCCCTTCTCTCAACGAGTCAGACTAGTCTTGAAATACTGTGGGTAGTGCAACTATATTAGTCTTGTTCTTAAGGATGACAAGCATAACTGCAACCATCATAGGCACAGACAACCGGGACTAGACCGCGGCCAGGTCTTCCTAGTATTGTATTTCC
This sequence comes from Fusarium sp. NRRL 53497, assembly GCA_013184445.1. NCBI lineage: Eukaryota > Fungi > Ascomycota > Sordariomycetes > Hypocreales > Nectriaceae > Fusarium > Fusarium sp. NRRL 53497. The sequence continues at coordinate 176,610 of JABCJZ010000235.1, read as the reverse complement.
TGGGACCGCGTATAACGGCTCGCCTTGAATATCTTCAAGACCACACTTGAGACAACAATAGTCTGCTTTCGGTTGCATATCACTGCATGAAATCGCAAGTTGCGTAGCACCGCTTGAAGATCCGTCGAGGTGACCGCTCCATCGCCACAACTGCTAACTGGTCTGTGATCAATCATCAAGTTAACACCCTTTCAGAGAACTACGGCTCCCATCGTGTTCCCGAACTCAATCGTCAGTTCTGCTAACAACCACAACGACATGTTGGAGAACTCCGAACCCCTCTTCTCCTCCACCATATTCACACACCGCTTTTTGTATTTGCCCCTCAATCCGTCCAAACACAGGTGTCTGTATTCGCTTTTGCCGAGCAGAGCCTCATCTTCCGAAGATTCCCATCGTGGGCATGGCCCATTGGCATGAAGTCTCGCCCAGGCAGCCAGCCACGGTTACGTTGACCTGTCGTTGATAGGTCAGTTTCCCGTGTTTGGCCAAAAAGTTGTAAGTCTATGATAGCAAGATGGGTATCACTCGCCGAATGGCTACCTCTGCTTGGTGATGATCACCATGGTGGTATCTATGATTATACATGCTACCCGTTCTGCTAGCTTGCATGATATTGCGGTTGAAAGGATGAATTTAAGAACGGGTAACAACCCAACCGTATCTGCCGCAGTCGATGCAGTGACTCTACGATTGATGGCGTAGGATTCGAACGATGGAGCTAAGTCCCGTCATACATTAAGAAAGATTTGTGAAATCACCTGGTGGTTGTTGCTGGACTTGGATAGTCACTACAGAATTCTTGTCAAGAAATAACCATTTAAAACTGTTCATCTAGTCATCTGTAATCAGATATGTTTCTAGTGTCTGCCAAGCATCAGACTCTAGAGTGTGACAGCATTTGGAGCGTGAGCATTTGCAAAGGCCAATGACAACTGTCTTCATCTAACGTCCTCAATGTCCCTGTTAGCACATGCTACAGCATTCATCGTCAACTCAACACGCACCACGATTGAGGTATTTAACACCATCAACACTCTACCTTTGGTCAGAAGAAGCATATTTCAACTTATCACAGACTGAACTCACGTTGGGCACAGTACAACGCTGTGCCCGATCAAACCACAATGTCCAAGTCTGACACGACAGGTCGGTGATCAGAAGCACGAACCCCATCATCAAATCCATTCGCCAGCACTCCAAACGTCTTGACATGTGCCGTACGCGGCTCCTGGATGAAGAGAAAGTCAATGCGCGAGGGTTCCCATTCCTTCCCAAAGCCCGTGTACGTTGTGTGGTTGCCGTAGTGTTTATGCTTGGGCACCAGGTCCGACACATCAGAGATGCCTGACCCTGACGCCGTGATGGTCTTGTACGCGCCATCATCGGGCTCGCTGTTGAAGTCTCCGCCGATGAGCACCGCAGACGCTTTCTTGTCGCCCGCTTGGCCCCATTCTTTGGCGAACTTTATGAGAAGCTCGGCGCTGTGCTGTCGGGCATTGACGCCGATATGGTCGAAGTGTGTGCTGAAGACTACAACGCGGGTACCTGTTGCGCGGTGCTCGAATTCACCCATTGTGACGATGCGGTTGAGAACTGCGTCCCAGCCGCGTGAGGGCTTCTCAGGGGTCTTGCTCAGCCAGCGGACCTCGCTGCGTACGTTCTTCCATACGTCGTTGCGGTAGAAAACGGGCGAGAACTCGCCATCTTCAGGCTTCTCACCGCGTCCACGGCCTATGTGCTTCCATTCAGAGCCTAGATCCTCCTGGATCTCGTTGACCTGGTGGTTGAGACATTCCTGAAGACAGATGAAAGGACTCTCATGGCCGGCGGTGACAAAGCTCAATTGATTGATGAGCTTGGGGCGACGTTCGTCCCAGGGCTTCTCGTGATGCTCGCGATTCTTTGTTGCGTAGCGGACGTTGAAGGTTAGGATGCGCAGAGGCATCCTCTCTCGCTTGGAGAGGACTTCCATTCTCAGAGACGCGGTCGAGGAGATGTCGAGTTGAGTCATGGCGGGGTTTACGATCGACAGACTGCTAGTCGTCGCTCGAGGAGTACAGAGTACAGAGGAATGTAAGGTGAGCTTTAAGTAGGTATTGTATATCTGAGGAGTTAATGAAGCTGTTGCGATATGGATGAGATTATGATGAATGTCGTAGCTCTAGCAGCTGAGTGTACCTACCTACCCAATGAGGTCATCACGTGGGGAGCATGCTGCGATAGGTATGGCGTCTGTTTACCCCAGATTTGAGTCTACAGGGGTCTTCAGCCACCAATCCATCTGTCTTGATGCGTATGAGGCCTTGTGGGTTGATATCTTCAATTCTGCATTCGTACATGTAATGGCACAATATAAACTTGTTAAATTCTTGGTTGTCTCAATTTTGTGTCAATTGATGCAGGTTTATGGGCATAAGCGCGACCTTCTGGTGCAAGTTGCTACTGAAATTGCATATAATAGAAGACTCTACAAGGCTCTAGAGCCTATCTTTTGTAAGTTAGAATATAGTTATGATGTATTCATGACTTCTGTACTTCTTGTGTCCCAGAAAGAAGCCTCTGCACTCCTTTTCAGTGTTATCTTTCTTGGAAATGGTGTGAGCGTCATACTCCATGCGCTTTAAGTTTGCTGTTGTTCCCAATATGTACTCTCGTTGCCAGTTATAAGTTTATCGCAATCGGCAAATGTTTCACTGGCACAATTACAGTAATCGGGCTCTCTCCATATCAATTACTTATTTCACTTGTACTCGCTCGCGTCCCGATATGCTAGGTCAGTGGGCGATCCCTTGGCTTGTGAATCACAAAACCGTTAGGCAAACACTCCTCTCGTGGGGACGAAGCTTAGTTCGCATTCTTTCGGTGAAGGAACCTCATAGCAGTAGAAACATAGAGGCTAATGCGTGTTTGAAAGCAGTTGATAGCCTGTCTCTCATTTTCTGGGCATGATTGCTCCGTTTACTTGATCTCTGCTGCTTTCGTCATTAGATCTATGACTCTTGGTGATAGAGAAAGAATTAAGCATTATTCTATATCAGTATCATTTTACGAGGATCAAATTCTTCATAACGCATTAGTCAACCTGAGCGAAATTTGGAGTCAGATCAAAGCACGGAGGCCAGAATCCCACTTCCAAGACTCACACATTCTCGTTATACAGGCAATCATGACGCTACCTTGAAACGGTATTGCTTTTTTGCCATTCATCAAGTTGATCTCAAAGTGATGTTAAAACTACAGTGTTTCTAATCGAATTAAGCGCTTGGCTTCAACTGTGGCTAACCATCCTTGTACACTATGGTTGACTTATACATACAGCAGTTCTCGACACATCTGATAGTGCGTTGTCTTCGTGAGCTGAAAAGACCCTATCATATTAGAATAACTATCGCTAATTAGTTAAAACCTCTACACCACCAGATTGATATTTGTTTGAAGGTCTCGTTGAATCAACTCTATGAGTCTTTACGAAGGTGGTGTATCAGATGCTGCACGGATGTGATCAATCATTAACTTTCTCTCCGCCTAGAGACGGCGGGAACTATATTGTCTGTAAGTGTTGCATTCTTTGATATCCGGCCTTATCAGACCAAGCCGGGCTCACGATGTAATTTCCATCAAGGCGTATGGTGAGTCAGTGGAGGCAAGGGACATCCCTTTATTCTGGACGTATCAACACGAGCAATTTCAAATTAGCTCTTTGTATAGATTCAGAAGAGCATCCCCATATCTAACTTTTGAGCGGTCTTGGCGGGCCCATAGAAACAGATGTGTCAGGTTCCCATGTTGAATCAAGGGCTTTGCATTAATGCAGTGCCTACGGTTAATTTCAAGCTTGAAACCGGAACTTGAGCCTCATGTTCTAAAAAGCCAAGGTACTTTCAATATACCAGGACGAGAACCCCACATTTGATCACTTATTTGAAGACCAATACGAAAGGGGCTGACGTTGGCGCTGTGTCACTGTCGAATACACGAGATACTTGACCAAATCATGAATAGAATGGATGGCGAAAGCCTCACTCAGCAATCTTCCGAGCGCAGACCACCTCAGATTTATCGCCCGCCATCGCCTGAGAGACGTATAGTTTTAGTACTCGCTTCAATCAAGGTATTGAACGTGTACGCCATGGCAAACGCCCAAAAGACGTTATATCGTATGATGAGCTGACGCAACAGGTAACAGACAATCTGTGGCTTATAGATCTTTAGGTTTTGTATCTTTCATGTAAAGGGATTGAAGTTCTTCATAAGTGCATTCCAAGAGTCCAAATGTCCAAAAAGGAAAAGAAAGTATTCTGTCTCGGCTTCAAATGTAGAACGACGGCACCGAGAGCGACTTACGGTTACATAGCTGACTCTAGCGACAATTCGTCGACGACATGCTAGCTTCCTATCGTTCGCAGAAGGGCTAGACTGCATCAGTGATCAACATTGGTTGATCCTGGTCCTGGTCAGAAATCAGTGCGGCTGAGGGCTGAAGTGTGGCCTCCGAGAAATAGTGGATCCCAATCCGGAGGTGTCTCCGGGTCTAGACCCATAATTGCGGCCCGTGGCCGGTCTCTTCAACCATAAAGGGAATCTTCATCGGTGTGTGGGCGTTTCAACTATTGTTTCTAGTCAAAGTTTACTTACATTCATGTTTTTAGTTACGGGACGCATCGACGCCGTTCGGAACGGCACATGCCCGCTTCAAATGTAATCCTAACGAGAATAAATAAGGTCCCGTCTATTCATGCACGGCTGAACTCTAAGTGATGATTCATGGCTTGATACCATGTGGCCTTGACGGCCAAGTTTTGTAATGTTTCAACGAGGATAGTGGGAGATAACCTCTTATCGCCACGCGTTTCTCAACTTGGTGTTGAAAAAAGGCGGGCCTAGGCCTGTTGGTGGCTGGGGGACCCATGAGTGAGGTGATCATAAGACCGGGGCGGACCACAGGGTTGGGCTAAAGCAGGATTGGACACTGGAGAATCTGGGGGAGGTCAGAGAGGGTGGGCATTTGCTAATGGGACAATTAGAAATCCATCTTTCGAGGCAGCCTACGGGCGCTCATCACACCCTTTTCCTCTTGATGGCATCTCCGAATGTTGCGTACTAGCCCACGTAATCTTTGATGATCGTCGCAAGGGTCCAACATGGGGAAATGTCCGGAAAGGCGGCGCCAATATTGATAATATTGAGGGGGCGCTACACTCAATATAGTACGTGAAGATAAGAAGCTCGTCTTTTTGACTCATCACTCTCACCTCACGGTTGCGTATTACACACGGAAGCACCCCGTGGCTTAGACGTGCGGCCCTCCAGTTCACGACGCCGAGCTTTCAACCAAACTCTTGGCCCTCTACTAGCCCTGTAAGTAAAAGGTTGGCAGTAAAACCCTTCTGCCTCCTCCCGCGTGCTTGACACTGGACCCAAAACCCAAAACGTGATGGACCAAATGGAGTCGTTGCGGATACGCTATCCAAGCTGCAAGGCACCATGCACAACAGACAGGTCCCGGATGGCCTCAAGGCGATCGATCGTGCAGGAAATGGCCGATCGTGAATTTGAATCATGGTTAGTTCCTGAGGGGACCAGCATGACTCCCTCGACATAGTCCGGAAAGGCCGGTGGAGCTGAGGACCTGAGGGCACAGTCAGATGAGATGAAATGGCCTTGGTGATGGTGTCGTCCATGTCTCACTCGATATAGCATCCCCGGACAATGGCACCGGCCCCGCGACCGCCCTTTTTCAAGGAAATGCCATCGTAGGTGTCCATGGCCAGGCCGGCCTCCATGTTCATGTGAGCGAATAAGGAGCCGTAATTCAAGCAGGACTATTGGAGGCATCTCACCATCCTTTTCTTCCTCTGTCGATCACGGCACATCGAGTTGGATGCGCTTTTACGCTTTTTACTGGCGGCTGCCGCGCTAGACCATGGACCCTATGTGCATTTGAACCTGTTTATCACTACCAGCTTCAGCCCGTGGCAACCAATATTGTCGCCAAAAGAGTTGATTTATCGTCAGCCACCAACTTCTCTTAGCTCGTCTCTCTTAATTATCAACCCGCTAGTTCAGCCCATGACTTCCATTTTCAGACCCGGCGTATCCCGACTTATCCCATCCACCATCCACAGGCCGCGTGCGCGACTCTCTCGTATCTATCTTGGCCTTGGCTGGATAGCTTCACGTGCGATGGCACAGGCAACCCCGCCTATTGGAGGCCGATGACCACCCATAGTGCTCTGCCTGTCTGGCTAACACTCACAAGGCCCTCGGGGCTTACAAGAATTCCAAGATATGACTGGAAGTTGGGCCGCATTTGGAGATACAGCCCTGTTTTGTGTGTGGGTTCTTGCAGCCCTCCCCTCCCTCCTTGGCTCTATTTCGATGCCTTGAGGGCTTTGACAAGGGCACCGCACGGCTGATGCATGTGTCTCAGATACTAAGTGCAAGTGCAGGTAGGCTGTGGAATTGGAATGTGAGCTCGTGGGGAGGCTTGTTTGACTAAATGACTGACTATATAGTTGAGGCGTTGTCGCCCGTTTGTTGCCTGTGCCTATCTGAGTCCTATACTCTGTCGGCCTTTCATGTTCACTTTCTACTGCCTGCGGTGAGTGACTACAAAGGGTCTTCCATGGAAAAGACGTCAGAGCATCCACTTCTCAGCCTTAAGACAATCGGTCTTTGTTTCGCCTGGTTTATACCTGTTTCTAACACCAAATCGCGGTGAAGCCTCTTATCCGCCCACCCACTTATAAAGAGGACCCTGCATTCATTCACACCCAGCAGACCTCGATCGATATCTCTATCAAAGCAACTTTACCATACTCGACTGCGCACTTATTTTTACGAGACTTCAATATGCCGACCGAGTCTGAGATGCGGTCTCGTCGAGACTCTTGGCCACCAACTCAGATGCGCCTCAAGCCAACCCTCTCTACTAAGAACCAACCACTTCCATCACTGGAGGATATCGACGATAATCCTCTTACATACTTTCTAACACCGGCACCTCTCCTTGACGATGATGATATGGACGATGTCTTGCTAGACTTTGATGCGGGTATTGAGGATGCTAGTTCACCTCGTCCCTTTGTCCGCAGTGTAAGTCCATCAACCCTCGATGGACTGCGCAAGCCTGGCCTCCGTCCCATGTCTCCCGACTCCAGCTCTGAGATCTCAGAGTCCAACAATGAGGAAGACGACGATGATGACGAGGAAGAGAACTATATCACCTTCTCGCCCAACAAGCACGGCGGCTTACTCTCTCTTCGAGACCTCTTCGCCAACAGCCGCCCACCAGCCCGTCTCAAGAGCCCTGCTTTCAACCAGACGACCAACAACTCCCTTCTCTCGCCCAAGGCCCTCTCAAGCAGCCCGAAGCTGCGTGGTCGTTCCAGGGGACGTGGACGCCATGGAGCCAGCGCTCGAGGCCACTCAGCAACACGTCGGCCAGGACAACTGTGGCGGGAACCAAGTCCCGATGTGTGGTCTATCGAGGAAGAGACCGAGGAGGAGATGATGAGTGAGATTGGAAGCAGTGTTGGTGCTCGCAGCGACACCAGCGACGACGACAATGACGTTGAGGGTGAGAAGCGAAAGGGGAAGAAGGTCAAGTTGAACAAGAAGGTTCGCTTTGTGCTTCCCGCTCAGGAGGTCTAAGGGAGAAGGATGGATGGATACTGCATAAGTCGGCGTTCAGGTCTGCATCTCTTTCGTATTATTTCCTTTCAGCATTTTATCAGGTTGTATCTGCATGGACGGCGTTGAAGGCTAAAGCTTGCATGGCGGGAGTGAAGGATCAGGAGTAATGGCTGGTCCATGGAGGATACCTATTTGGCTGGCTTGCATTTACTGGGTGCATTCATCGGAGGAGGACTGAAGCTGGGGCACACACATAGCTGGCATACTCATAGTCATAGTTACATTTCTTCTGGAGCAATCCATTTTCGATACCTATTTGGAATTGGGGGATACTGCAATACATTGGCTTTTGTTTGAACAACCTATCTCTTTGTGACATTCCTCTTTGTGGTATTCTTGATGCTACCGTGCCTTGTGACACAAAGTTGTTGATCTTGTGAAACAAAGGCTGATGATCAACTCATCGACCTCGTGACTTTGCTGCTGATAGTGTTGCCTTGGCAGGTGTGTGTAATAACATCCATATACTGCGGTATACGAGCCGATCAGTTACTAGTCACTAGCTAGGCATACTACGATGAAATGAAATAAGAAGCTGTGACCTAGTAGCCTAGATGTGTTATTTGCAGACGAGCTATGTAGCGAGAGCTAGTCTTCCTACCCAAACTTGGAAATTAAATAAGAGTTTAAATGAGTATACTATACTCTGTAGTGCATAAACGATTCTTCCTAGTTTAGGTAATATTATAGGAACTAAATATTTGAACGGATTCCATTACAGAGTACTGTCGGCCTACTTAGAAGGTTACATATCACAGACTACAAACTTCTAGGCTAATCATGTCTCAGAATCTGTCCCAGAAATGATACATTAAGCGGTGTATATTCTTGGGATGTATATGCACATAACTATAGGAACATTAAAGAAAATATGTTTAGTTGAGATCCATCTTTTGGTCGCCTTAATGAGGACTATGGTTAGATTTCGCGACAAGTGTTTTTGGTATGATTGGCCTTGTGGCAGACAAAACAGCAACCTTGGGCTTGGTGCCAGGGCTGAAGTCTCAGCTGCTTTGGCCCCTCTGCTTGCTTCCCCTGGATAGGACCTGTTACTGAGTTACTAAGTTCAAGTTAGTTGTCGCGGTAATGGGGTGGTGAGTGTTGAAGTGTTAGAGAAGTGGTCAAAATGGATATAGAAATGAGGCCCGCTGACGAGTTCTGGACTGTAGCGCCTCAAAGGAGAACCAAAGACTTATTGGTTGAGCGATGCGTCTTCGACAATTATCGATATTGAATTAAGTCTGAGTATGCGATAATTCCGAAATTCCATTCCCCTTGGCGAAATTGTTTATGTCGCTACATGGAGTATCATCGACTGATCTCCTAATGCCGACATTGCTTGCATCAACTTCTCATATCAACGCTTTAGCTTCTGATAGGAGATGGGATTTTAAATCTCGGTTCAAGACGAATCTTGCGATATCATCTTGTTGAAGTTATGTTATAATGCCCTTGTTTGTTACAGGGTAAGCTGTCTCAAGGCCGCAGAGTGACTGAACACAACACGTTCTGGAACATAAGCCTGGCCAGGCTCTCGAGACACTAATTGTCGACAACAGCTGAAATATCTAGACAAGGTATGCGGGAAGCGGACGTTGAGATCTCGGCAGGGTATTCCGGCGCCACGATTCCATAGAGTTCCAGGGCCTTGAAACATTCATTGCTCATGGCCAGCATCCATTTGCGGGTCAATCAAAGAGCGGTATACGTACGGAGTACAGGTAGATACTTAGCAAACAATAGAAGGTCCATGCTTTTCGCTTGAAAGCTCAGGCAAGATCCTTGCTTCTGTTTATAACTGGGCAGAGAACAGCGAACCAGATCAAGATCTGATCCATGGATGCCCAACGACATAACCAGGCTTGCCGCGTATAACTGGACCTCACGAAAAAGTCTAAACGCATCAAAAACTTGGACATCTGATACTCGCATCAAGTCAATGGCTAAAACAAACATGGCCGCATCGAAAGCTCAGATTGGATGACCTGCCCTTTGATCACTTTCGGCGGTTGTCGTCAGCAACGAAAACAAGGCTAGCAGCTGTTTGGCCAAGATAGTGGAGGGTTACCCATGTCGAGGTTGTGTTGTCCATTGTTCATGTATTCGTAATTGAGCGGTAACGCAGCAGTTGAGTCCCGTCGGTTATGATATTCCAGATATAGACAAGCTGTGCAGAGATGGTGAAGTGGCTTGCTTATCCAGCAAAAAGAAAAGAAGATAGAACACCCATAGAAGCATAAGACAAAAAAGAAGCTTATCATTTCACGTCGAGTCAGTTAAAACGGCAGTCGGTTGGCGAAAATTGGCCGAGATACAGTAGCACCGGGAGATCGGGTTCAGCCAGGTTCGGGAGGGTTTGGGCTTGAACAGATACAGATGATTGACTCTGAGCAGCAGCCACCCGCTGAAATCCTTGCAGCCAAGGGCTTAAATGATAGACCCACTGAAGCCCTGGAAATGCCCCTGTCGCTACAGCGCCACATCCCACTAACCTTGACCCTGATAGGTGGGATGGTCTCAATTGTTGTTTACCTACACTTACCTTGAGGTGGGTCCCATTTGGTTACTGGGACACCCGCACCTCAATCAATGGACAAGCCCAAGGTCAACGACGCAACCTCCAAAAGGTCCCCTCCAACGGCTCAAGACGTGGATGGTACATAACAAATCTTAATCTTGCAGTACATTTCGCTTTTGGAGAACCCTCCACTTCCTATCATTCCCACGAGGCTTTTGCCATTTTCTTTGTACCTTAATCCAAACCTTTACCTTCCCCTCACTTTTACTCACCCACCAAGTACCTTATTCATTCGTTCTCGCTGTCCATTTGCATGTGCATTTCAAACGGCTGCTCCGCCCTCTCATTGTTTCTCCAAAGCTTGCTGTAAACCTTCCCGAGCGGTCCGATAGCACATTTCGACGACGCAGATTGAACACTCGAACGGAGCATTGTCGCGAACGATCAAGAGAGCGACCTCGGCCTCAACTGGGACCCCGACCGCTTCTCTGCTACAGCTGCACAGCATGTTGCCGACCTTCAGGTACGACTCTTACGCGAGCTCGCCCGCCCCAGGCGCATCGCACAATCAACCATGTTTCCCCGCCACTAAAGGCTGGAAAATAAGCTCACCAGTTCTTATCTTCTAGGTAGCTGATATCATGTCATCATCAAACCCTACCTCCCCAGAGGAAGCTGTAGAAGAAGCCGTGCTCGACCCTGAGACTCCCCAGAAGCCTGCCGCAACCGACGATAATGATGAGAATGAGACGCCAAAGTCGGCACCGCCAGTGGCACATCGCGGCCGACCGCGTGCCAAGTCGACCAGAGAGCCTACACTACTTCACGACTTCCTCCTGGGCCGACCCTCAGCCTCGCGACAGGCCGCCGAGCGTCAACGGAGAATGAGCTTGGAAGCTGTTAAAGCCGAACTGCGTCATGAGATGAAGCAATCTCAAGTCAAGCGCATTCAACCTCCCAATGGTGTCCGAGATCGGGTCAAGAAATGGCAGAAGGCGAATGCTGCCGCTATGGAGGACACCCCTGACGACGCAGCAACAGAACCCCCCGATGTTGCGTTCAAAGATGAAGATTTCCACAGTGTGACAGAGGAGGACCGGGTTCGCATTAAGATGAAGAAGAAGCTTAAACAACCCAACAACAAAACGAAGGAGAGTTTAGTCACAGGTGATGAAGACACGCCTGATGCGACACCAACGACGCCTACACCAGCACCAACGAAACCGCCACCCAAGAAACGTGTTGTTAGCGACGAACATTGGCGGAAGAATCGCAAACATGTACCCAAAAAGACCTCGCCTGCCAAAACCCCAGGTCCGGCCAAGATACCTAAGGACTTCGTCTTGCGCACTGCTGCTAATCCCCGCGTCGCAAGCAGAGTGAAGGCATGGGCGGAGAGGGTTGAGATTCCGGATCCACCAGCACCGAGAAGCCACAAATCTTCCAAGTCGCTTGGAGCAAGACCATGGATGGACGATACCGATAGCGAATTTATGAGCGACAGTGAATTGACAGTGAGCAATGTCAATAGTAGTCGGGTAACTACGGCACGATCCGCCAAGTCAACACCGGGAGATGGGATCCGAGTCAGGCCTACGCGAAAGAAGAGGAATAATGATGATGATGGCATTCGTGTGAAAGCCATCAGGACGACCCTCACCGACGACGAAGGAATTCGAGTAAGGCCCATGAGCGATATCTCGTCAAACGCTGGATCCTCAGTACGCACTGCAAGATTGCGGCTCAAATCTGCCCCTAGCTCTCGGAGACCTAGTATGACCTCTGTGAAACGGGAGATGAAGAAGTCGCAGTCAGATAAATCCAAGATCGAGGTTATAGAGGACCCATCTGAAGTATCGACAAGGAAGTTTATCGAAGTAATTGAGGATGGTTCGGAACTGTCCAGAACGACAAGGACAGGCGGCAAGTCAGAGTTATCTGGGACTGCACCAATTGAAGTTATTGAGGATGACTCGATAATCGACACTCCAACCAAGAAGAGGAGTGTATCAGCAAACAAGTCAAAACCTCGACCTAAGAGTTATCAACCTCCTACGACAAAACAGAAGGGCAAGGAAACCTGGGTGCCTGACGATGACTCGACCATTGAGCCCTCTCAGCTTGATGGCTCAGATCTTTCTTCTAGCATTCTGGCAAAGTCCCTAGCCGACATTCCCGGAGACATTCCTTGGGGCAACTCTGCCTTTACGGAACTTGATCTTCCTCTGCGAGCTCGTGGAGGACCTCTTCGAAGTCGTCCCATTCGCCCTGCTCGTCCCAAGCCTGAAAGAAACACCAGCTTCAAGTCCATGCCTAAGGTTTTCAAGAAGGTGATGGAGGGCGCCAACAAGATGATTCATGAAATGAATGAACATCCCCCCTCAAGAGACGCTGTGCCAAACAACCCTCGAAGTATCGAAAAGTGGCTCAATACCACTGTTGACCCTTTTGTTGAAGAGCCCAAATCTGAGCCAGCCACAACACCTCTAAGTGAGCAGGTACCAGACAAGCCATCCTCTCCCGAGACAATTAAGAGTTACCGCCACTCATCTCGCACTGAGAAGCGAAGAGTGTCGTCTTCAACTATGAGCAAGCCAGACACGGCTGACAAGACTGTATTGACCGAGCAACTACCTGTAACGCCGGAGCCGGTAAAGGAGCCTGTCAAAGAGAAACCTACACCATCGCCTGCACCCAAACCTGAGCCGATCAAAGAGCCTATTAAGGAGCCATCACCAGAGCCTGAGCCACCGAAGAAAGCGACCCCAAAACCTAAACCTGAGCCAAAACTTGAAACTACTGGTGTGAAAGAACCTACGCCGGAGGTCTCTCCAGAGTCCTCACCGGCGCCTTCGCCAGAGCCTGAAGCTAAGACTAAACCGAGGCGGCAAGATACAAAGGCACCAACAAAGGCCCCAGGTGGTGCTGGCCTAAAGAGAACCAAAGCAACACGGAATACGACTTCACCTGTCAAGTCCAGCCCCAAGCCCTCACTCTTTGGAATGCTCAAGGAAGCTTTCACGGGTGAATCAGGCAATTCTCTTCCAAAGGTCAAACCTTATACAAGTCAGGAGGAACGACCTTACGATGAAGAGCACGAATCTGTGTATGCCGACTCCAGATATACTGATTCCCGTTATGGCGACTCAAGATATGAAGGGTCGAAATATGACGATTATCGCCATGAAGACTCTCGTTACGATGACGAGCTCACGTACGACGATTCCGAGAATTGGACCGAAACGGAACTATCCAAGACCGAGAAGTCGAGTGGCATCAGGTCTCCATCTCCTTTGGAAGAGAAGAAGAAACCCCAAGCTCAAGAACAACCGCGAGAACCGATTCGAGAACTGGCTCGAGAACCAGAACAAATCCGAGATGATCGATCAGCCTTGCCTTCAGCGCGAATGGCGGGCCCGCGTCTCCCACCGCCAACCAGGGGTCAATATGAGTTGTCAACGATTCTTTCTGAGGAGGGTTCTTATGCTGTCGAATCGGATCTTACCTCTGATGTCACACAATCCACTCTTACGCAATCCACCGGCCTCACGAAAGAGAGTAAACGTTCGAATTCTCGTTCAAACTCTAAGAGCCAAGGATCTGGGCTCAAACGGCGGCTGACTCGTCACTCTGATCTCGTATCAGTCCTCTCCCTTCCTGATGACAAGAACATCCCCAGCGCTATCACAAGTAACCGCTCAAGACCCAGTATGCGGAAGAGCCGGGGTGGGGCCACAGATGTGACAAATGACGACCTACTTAAAGAATTTGCTGAAGATGAGAGCCTTTATCTTAGAGAGTTGAAGACACTAGTCGACGGTGTTATTCCAGTCCTTCTATCACAGGTCGTTAATGGCGGCAATGAAAATGAGCTCTTCGGTGCCAGCACCCAAGTCACCAAAGCAGATGCTCTCTCAAAGTCTGTGGTGAACATGGGAGTTGCCCTCGAGAAGCTTCGAATGGCACACCGCAAAGCCCCTATTCAAGATATCCGCCGGCTGGCTTCATGGGGTCATGGAGTTGTGCCCATCTACCACAAATATCTTGATGCCTGGAGGCTGGGCTTCCAGGACCTCGTCGTCAACCTGGCTCCCGCAGCCGGGGCCCCAGAGGATGAAGATTCCCTCGTCGGTGCTATGCCTCGAAACGAGTCTGGAGATATCGTTGACGCCACAGGGGAGCGTGTCGACGTGGCCCATCTCCTCAAGAGACCCTTGCTCCGACTCAAGCAGATTGCAAAGTTCTTTAAATGTGTCGATTCAATTCTTGCAACAAACGACACCTACGATCTACTGAACGATTTTGAGGACCTTCAAGAAAAGGCCCGCCGTCGACACCGAGAAGAAACGGCTCGGTTGACAGATGAAGACGCAATCAATACCGACACTACCAGGTCACGGGATCTTCGAACACTTGCTCCCATGGAGGCTGTGTATATTGAGCCATCACGACAAGTTAGTGCCAAGGACTTCTTTTCTCTTGACTTGGCACATTCAAATGGCCAACGCCTCGAATGTCAGATTGAGTTGGTACACCGCGATAACCAGCGCTATCCTGAGGACAAAGGTGATATCCTGATCCGTGAGAACGGAGTCAAGGGTCGATCATACCTCCTGTTCCCTCCTGTGCCTATCGAGTTGATCTCGGCCAGGACTGGAGATGGCAACTTTGACATGGTTATCATGATACGCGGATCACATAACGACAGGCCATGGCACGAGCTACTCACACTCACGACCGATAACGAAGATCAGATTCTGGACTGGCTCGACCTCCTCCCTGTTTCTCCTGTACCTCCCAGAGAGCCGGAGCCAAGTATAATTGATGAGGAAGAGCCCTACTCGCAATCTCGTATGCCAGATGTACCAGTGGGTGTCCGAGGATCTTCTCGCAAATATTCCGCCCAATCTCTTCGAAACTCACACTCCCGCCGCTCATCTGCTGCCGAGTCGCCTCCAACCAGCCCGACCACTCCCAAGCGAGCACTGCCATCCAGATACCGGCCGCGATCTGCCTCTCCAGTAACTCCTTCTCCTCTCAAGTCGCCCGACTACAATGATCTGCAGAGGACACCAACCCAAAACGACTACGGATATGAAGAAAGGCCCATGACCTCCCAGAGCATGCAGCCTGACCCCCTCAACATTCGCAAGAGCCCAGGCAATGCATCTTATCGAGACGATGGCGCGCCACCACCCCCAGCTCATCGAACCTTCAGTCCCAGCCCTAGTCAGCAACCTGCTTCCAAGTCCAAGTTTGCCAAACCACCTCCTCTTGAGCCTCCCACCAGTAGTCGCGTCAAGCGCCGTACATCCTCTCCCCTCAAGCATGAGTACCTACCTTCAGACCAGTCATCAATATCTGGCACATCTATTACGGGTAGCTATGATCAAACTGAGGATGACTTTACCGAATCCGACTATAGCTACGATTCCTCCTCCGATGATATTGAGAGTGTGGACCTCCCAGAGACCGAACTTGGAGTTAGCATCAGAGATGAACCTCGGTCTCGAGATGTCATTAGAGAGGAGTTGGAACATCAATTGGAAACACTAGAAGAAGAAGGATCCCTTCATGAGGAACACCAGCGACGAGAGCTCCATGAGTCCGTCGTATCTAGCTCAATCGACAGCCTGGCACCATCCAACTCTGCTTCTCAAGCCGGCCTATATGGGCAAAAGATCGCCCCAGAAGAGAATGCCACAAGATACACTGCTACTATCTCCAGGTGGTCTGACAAGGGCATGTGGAAGGATATCTCTGGAGGCAACCTCGAAATCATTGTCACTCCTGGTCTAATTGAGGCCTATGCTGTCCACAGTGGAGCTGAGCAAGGAGATAAGCCACTGCTCGCACTCGACCTCACTCCCCTCGTTCTCATCCGCCAGAGCACAGCTGTCGACCTCGAAATCCGCTCGTCAGTCAGATCAGACTGCCAACTCTCCAGCTCACACGGCGGAGGAAACTTCCGCTTCCGATGCCAAACCGGACCTGACTGTTACAACCTTTACATGTCGGTTCACCACGCCCGTCTCAACAACCAAAAGTTCATCCAGCTCGAGAACGAAGCGCGCTTCAGAAGCTTTGGTGAACATAAGCCACCCCCTGAGAATGACGATACAAGCAGCCGACGACGAAGCTGGTTCGGCCGCAAGAACAGCTACCGTGGTTCAGTTCGCGCACCCGTCCAATCTCATGATGGTGCAAGCACTACTCCCTCGTCTACTCTCTCTGCTTCCAGCTTCCTCAAGAGACTCACCGGACGTGGTCTGCCCTTCAGTCTGGCCCGTTCCTCTGTTAACCGAAGCAGCCGCTATGGCGGCATAAACACTCCTGGATCCTCATCCTATGGCGGCAACACACCACGCTCGCCCTCCATCAGTGTCGAAAACAGCGGTCGCGGCCCTGCAAGCTTTGGCACAGAAGATCTCAAGATCCGCCTGCATCTCCTCGTCGCAGCCGCCAAGTGGGAGGACTTTGGCAACTGCAGACTCTCTATCAGACGACCTCCTCCAGGCTGGCACCAGGCTCTTCGTGCCGATCACGGACTGGAAAAGCGCGTCACTGTCACTACTATCCCACGCAAGGACTCGGAACAGCCAAAGGTCTTGCTCGACGCCGTCCTGGGCAGCGGATGCTTCACACCCATGGGCAGTCGCGGTATCGTTTGCGGTGTCTGGGAGGAGATGAAGGACAGCAACGGCGTTGTCGGCGTTGTTCCAGCTACGGGCCCTACAGGCGGCAACGTCAAGAAGTGGTGCTTCCAGTGTGCCAGCGTTGCAGAGGCAAGCTGGGTACTGAGACTTGTTCATCAAGAGGTCATGACCATCTAAAACTCTCCAACCCTCTTCACATTTCCTTACACTCGATTACAAGCATATTCGCATCTCTGGGTGATCCCAGACTTCTTACATTATTCATTCCATTTTGATATCCCCGGTGTTACTCAGCACACCATTATTTTTACATTTATTCTTTTTCTTCTCGATGCATGGCATGCGGCGAGATTTAACGATACCACCTTTTTTCAAACATTTTTAATCTGATTGTGTATATCAATCTTGCTTCTGTGTATACGCATCTAGACATGGGCGGATGGCGTCTGGATGATAACGGCCTGGGCTTCTGGTGAAATCATGGGCCGGGAGGAGTACATTAGCCTACATTTTAGAGGCAAGCATGAGAAGGACGTTTAGGGAGTTCTTTTCAATGAACATAGTGGGAGGAGTTGTAGATACATAGTGAGGAGAGACGAAGTATATAGCGGATGACAATATGAAGTATAGCATGAGCGAATTTACCCAAGTTGGCATGACCTGTTGTGAGATGTCTTTAAGCTGTATTCTTGGGCAGGGCTACAGTATAAACCATCGGCATCTTAATCACGATTATGAAAAAACCCAATGCATAATAAACCAAGAAAGTGAGTCCTGGACTCAAACGTGGTATTCCAGTCAACCAAAAACAACTCCGTTCCCCATCCCGAGGCTGTGTAATGCTGCCGTAACCTCTGTTTGCCACCATATGCAACGAGGGGTGGGATATTTTAACTGTTATACAAGAAACCCCGTGTTCAACATGCTCCTTTCCTTGATGGCATCCAACGATACATCTTTTTATAAACAAAAAGGACCACCCCAGTCTATAGGCGCGTGGCAGCTAATCGTCCCAAAACACGAATGCAAGAAATTCAGAAAGGGGCTAGACGAAAATATGCAACCCAGAAGAAGTAGAGTGTCGTAAGCTCATGAAACGGGAGGGATGGGTTGGGGTTTGCCACCATCGACGATGATCTGCTCGTGTATACGGGCAGCTGTGTCTCCATATTCGAGACGTTTCCAAGTCTTGATGCGAGCCTCATTTGTATCGACTTCAAATAGGCGTACTCGGCGATGATAACCATTGTAACCGGCGTAGCCACCAAAGCCAGAGCCGCCAGCGTAACACATCCACAGGGCGGGGACCTTGGTCTCGCCCTCGCCCATCAAAGACAGGGAGCAGTAATCGTTGCAGTGATCACTAAGAATTTTGTTAACAATTTTAATAGATAGGAAAGGCATTCAAAAACTTACTGTCCTGCACTGACCATGACGACGCCCTGCTCAACGAGGGCATCGCGGAAACCAGAGTTATATACTGGAGCAGTGACTCCTTCTTTCCAGTCGCCGACACGAGGTAGGTCCGGGTTGGCATATTCTGTTAGAGGAATATGGATGAAGGCGATGTCCATATGACGGCCGGTGAACTCGTTGTGGTTCTTCTTAAGGCCTGCCGCCGTCTTCTTGAACCACTCTATCTGGTTAGGTTTAACCCAGTCGTAGCCAGGAAAGTTCCGCTCATCAGGCGTGTAGGCATGTGTATCAAGGAGATATATGGTCAGAGCAGAATGGTCCGTCTTCCCACGAGCCAGCACTTCGACATAATAATTACCAACACCCTCGATATCAGCTGGTCCAGCGACGGAAAGAGAATACGGGAGACTCTCCATAATGGCCATCTGAGCTTCACGAGACATGGTTTTCTCGTCGTCGTGATTACCGAAAATGGCAGCATAAGGGATCTTTCGTTCAATCAGAAGCGATATGATCTTGAACATGGCCTATGTAGGGTTAGAAATGGGCGCAATGACATTGAAATTGGGCAGAGGACTGACGGTAGGTGCATCCGGTGCTGTATCACCATTGACTTGGTCACCACTGAGAATAACCAAATCGGGCTTTTCATCATCGAGGACTCGGCTAACAAACTCAAGTGTCCTGGGATCTGCTTCGCATTTACCACCGTTGTAAGAATCGGGAACAGCCTCGCGACAAATGCCAACTCCAGTGCTGAGATGCAGATCACCGATCTGCATAATCTTGTATCGGCCATCGTCGCGGATCCTGGTCGTAGGCTTCTTAGCCTCCTGGGGAGGGCCACGGCGTACGGTCAATTGAACACAAAGCAGGTTACCGCCTGTGTTCAGGAGCAAAGGTGTTCCAGTGACAGCATATCCGTCTCTTGCTTCAACAGCATCATCTCCAAATAGAACATCGAGATCAGTCACGGCCTGCTTCGAATCGCTAGCCTTCTTCTTGGCCGATCGCTTGATCCAAATGCCCGCGGGGCGTGCTTCCCATGCGTCTTCTGTTTCTCCCTTGGGTTGAGGTTGCAGTCGACCAACCGCAACATCCATCACGACGCGATCGTCCTCTGTAAGGTCCTCCTCATGCTTGCGCATGATAAACATATAAGCGCTTGTGGTCCATGTCTTTCCGAGATAAAGCTCTTTATCGATTCGGTGCCATTCTTTGCCGAGGTCGCATGAAGAGAAGGGATTAACGCTGGAGCATGTAATTATTGTGACATCGGTAACGACAAGTCCAGGATGGTGGGAGGGCATATAGCCATGAATCGAATTAGGTAGGACACGATAGTTGCGGTCGAGGAAAGCGACTATGAGGAAGGTAAAAATAGCAGCGCCAGCAAGCTGAGCAGCTGTTCGAACCTGGTGATGGAAATGCAGTTAGTCGACAGCCTGCTATGGGCCAACGCCGGTCACGAAGGCATGGAGACATGGAGACAAGCAGGAAACATACAATTCTTCGAGTCATGATGTGATAATTAATGAGTAGAGGTCAACTCCTCGATGGGAATCGCTCAAGAGGAACTAAGTATAAATTCGGGCCACTTCAAGTAAGGACGGCCAGGTAACGGCGTTCGAAACGGGCATTCGGGAGTTGAATGGCAGGCTGAACTTTTCGCATCTTCTAAGGGGTCGAGTCGGGAGCTATTGCATGATTCGGAGGAGTAAAGGCGGGAGTAGAGATGATGGAACGATGCGCACGGGTCTATCGATTGAGTTGGAGCTGTCGCAATGGTCGCGAGGGTTATCTCTTCAAGTTGCGAGGTGGCAGTTGCAAAAGCCGATATTGGTTGAATGGTGATGATGAAGCGATCGACAGACAAATCGTGGGGACGGGAGGGGACAAGATGAGATGATAGTCCGTGTTAACTACCTTCCTTAAGGTAAGGTAACACTGGTTGGTGAAGTACCTTACAGTACAGTACAGCCCACCTCAGACACTTTAAGAAAGACTGACACGCAGTTCACTTCAATGATGAAAGTGGGAAACAGGAAACAGGGGAATGAAAGATCAATCCGCAACTTCCTGACCGTAAAACGGGCCAGGGCCAAGGCCAAGGCCAAGAATCGTTGATCAATTGTGATACCTACCGACGCTACCGTACAGCACTTGATGTTCTCCTCTTTCCCCTGGCAAGCCATCAAAAAACGGTATCAAGTGGAGCGCCGGCTGGGATCCGGAACTCGGGCTGGGCTGGGCTGGGCTTGACACTGGAACTCTATATAACTCTGGGGAAATTTTAATGTTAACTTGCAGGTTGCTATTATAAGTAGGTAGTTGTTTTATTATAGATCATTGCTCTCTTCATGTATATTCATTGCCAGAAAGAGACGTTGAGCCCAACTCTCTGACTTCTTGCAAGTACCTTACACGAAATAAGCGTGCTCAGCTGTGCAGGCCCTCTTGGGGTTACACTCCGTAAATGCACTCCCGATATGGCCACGTGAGGTGAGGCCCTCGACAACCATCCAACCATGGAATCATGTGGTAACCCAGGCTGCCCTTTTCCCTTTTTTCTGGCTTAGCATTTGTCCGTGCAAGCCATTCTGAGATGCTGCAGAGCGTGCGTTATGGCTGGTTTAGAACCGTTGCCTGATGAGTAGGCTTGCATAAGTGGGATGTGCTATGGTATTTGACGCAGTCTGCAGTGCGACTGCAACTGCGACTGAGAATCATGAGGCCTACAAACAACAGCTCGAAAACGGGCAAAAGCTTTGAAGAGCTTCTTTGTGGGCTTTGTGGCCCGTGCACATCTCCCTGCGAACAGAAGTCTTCCATTCTAAAGCCAATAAAAACATGGCTTCCACAAGACACTGTTGTTAGAAGACCTCTTTCATCGTGAAAGCACAACGTCAACAAGGAAATTCAATAAATGATCAAAAAATAGATTTAGTAACTTAAGTATTAGTTTCTTTAGTTAAGTATTCAAGAAGTCGCCTTGCTGCACGGATGTATAGCATTTGTTAGGAGATAAGATAAGAGTTTACCTCGATTTATTGGACGTATCCAGGATAACGCTTGTATAACTGTGGGTCAGTCGCTCCTATCCATTCTTTGTTTGGGGCGCGTACCTTACCTCGCCCTCATCCGCTCCATCAAAGCAACAGAAGCTTTTCTTCTTCTTTCATCAAACTTTTGCAATCGCAGTCGTAAATAATCGCAACCCCAACACAATCCTACTGTGATCCTAAAATTCTCTCAAATCTCCTCCAAACGCGCTCCAATCGACTTGCGCAGCATGGCCGAATACTCGTCACTCAAGGTGCCCGAGCTGAAGAAGCTGCTGGCCGAGAAGGGTCTGCCTCAGACGGGCAACAAAGCAGATCT
Source organism: Fusarium sp. NRRL 53497 (assembly GCA_013184445.1). Lineage (NCBI taxonomy): Eukaryota > Fungi > Ascomycota > Sordariomycetes > Hypocreales > Nectriaceae > Fusarium > Fusarium sp. NRRL 53497. The sequence goes on along the minus strand of JABCJZ010000235.1, from coordinate 154,941 downwards.
CATCGCGAGGCTCCAGGAGAACGAGAAGAAGTCCGAAAGCGAGGCGCAGCCCGGTACGTCATCCGCCATCAGATATGGGATCTATCCCCTCGCGCGCGTCGCATCGAAAGCATCGACTAATTCTATCCTCTAGCCGAGAACAAAGAGGACGAGATCAGCTACAGTGACGACGAGGCTCCTGCTGCACCTGCCGTAGCTGCTCCTGCTGCTGCACCCGCTGCCCCCGAGCCCGCTGCTGAGGTCCCTGCCACTGAGGCAGCTCCCGTTGAGGCCGCGAAGGCTGAGGAGCCTACGACAGAGAAGCCTGCAGATACAGAAGAGGCTCCTACTGAGCCCGAAAAGTCCTATGCCATGGGTCTATCATCCACTGCTGCCGACGAAGAAGCCAAGAAGCGTGCTGACCGCGCCAAGCGGTTTGGTATCGAGGAGGACGAGGACGCGATCAAGCGCGCCGACCGTGCGAAGCGATTCGGCCTTGATGAGAAGGAACTTGCTACCACTCTCGACTCTGCGCTCCCGGAGCGCTCGCGAAAGCGAGGTCGAGACCGCAACACCGAAAATGAAGGAAACCGCCCTGGAAAGCGACAGAGCCTTGATCGAAGAAACGGTGGCAATCGACGAAGGGGCCGTGGCGGTCGCGACGGTGGTCGCGATGGGGGCTCCCGAAAGGAGAACACGGCGACTCGAAGCGGCATCCTTGACAATCCAGCAGAGAAAGCCAAGGCAGAGAAGCGCGCAGCCAGGTTTGCTGGAAACTAGTAGTCATCAACACAACCACAATGCGACACGACATTTTGCCTAAGGAAAAGGGTTTTCAGAAGAGGATAGGATTGAACAAGGCAGGGCAGGCAGACTTACGTCAACGGACATTTTCTAGTTGTACAACATTCTTATTTTTCATCTTCAAGCGCAGACTATCAAGGATAAATGAATACAGAGGAAATCGGCGTCTTGGGTTCGATCAATGTCCATTTTCGGCCAACATCTAGAGGTTCATAGTGAGTTGCCTTCTATCAGATCTAACCAGTTGTGGTGAGTAGGTAGTCCTGGTAACAATCCCCCGAAAAGACGGCACGCACTACGCAGTCACAGGGCAGGGTAATGAAGGTCTTCAAGTTACAAACGATCTCAACCTGTGACGCGAAACAAGTCGTGGTATTTGTTTTTAAGACACTGATCTGGTCAATCAATATTCAAGCGCTTAAGTATTCAGGTAGGTACTGGAGGATATACCACAACCGTTGTTTCCCTCCACCCTCAAACATCATCAAGGAAGGCCTAGATTTTCTTTGGACCATCTTCTTACCCCTGTCTCGAATTTGTTCGAACACGGTGGCCTTGCGTCCAGCGAGATCCTACTGGGATTATCCTTCGAGGTCGGAAGAAGCCGCACAACCCGAATGGTTACACTTTGCAACTAAGGAGTTACAAACTTTCAATGTTCAACATCTTGACAGACGCTACGGGGTTCGATCGATTTAACCCCTTTCCTGCTAGTCTCATTATTGGAACGACAGAGACTCTTCGGATACGAGCCGTAGATGGGGCCAGGCTGACTTGAAGCTTGACATGCATATCCACTAAGACTCAACACCATGACCTCGCTTGGGTCCCACTACATATACGGCGGAATTGAGCTTCCATGACGGGGAAGTCTTCCTTCGACTCTAGCTCCCGAGAGACTTGTGCGCCGTCGCACGACTGCCGGTGCCGCGGTCCTGGTGTTGCGATGCCCCTTTTCGAGGGCCACTTGGAGTACGACTTACTTTTCTCCTGGTGGATGGTGAGCTTTGGTTGAGCTAGGAGACCTCCATGGAGGGACGGAAGAAAACATAGGGAAAATTTTCAGGTCTTTTAAAGGAAAGGCGTATCACTGACGACAGATGAGCTTAAGGCTTGTGGTTGCTCAAGTGAAGTGAAGGCCGGCCGACTGGGAGACCGCCCATTTAACTCAAGCGTCGATCGTTCATATTGGACAATCAGATCTGAGCATCATATCTTTAGCACTGCACGAGACTTTGAGAGTCAGCCCTGTCAAGATTCAAGGATGATCCAAGTACCGACGATTCGTGAGTATCTGCAGCCATTAAGCAGATCGACATCAACGATGAGTATAGGGGAAGGGATACACCCTGATCGGAGGAACGACATGTCTGGCCCAACACTTGAGACCAAGAAACACACGATGAATAGCTCGAAAACGTCTGGAACCAACGAGAAGCAAAGACCCGCGGCTGCGCTAATCCCGCAATCCCAAAGGGGCTCATGGTCTCTTCAACGACGCAAGCCACCATCTCCGTTCTCGGACGATGGTCACTGTATCCCGAAAGGTCCCGGACAAACGTGCAATGGCTGCCATGCCTCAATGGCCAGTGTTAGCGAAATAATGAGCAGAAGAGCAGACACTATAAAGCAAATCGAAGCGAGATAGGTCCATCATCACCAACAGCCTGATCGTTTGGTCGTCAACACTCCCAGACGCTAAGCTCGAGCCAAGTCTCAGACCACAAACCAATAGTGATGACAAAACCCCTGCGCACGCGATAAAGCAATCCTGGTCGATGAGCCGTCTGGCGGCTATGGTTGGCAGAGGCGGCTAAGCAATTGGACCACTCAACAACCCCAGCGACTCCAGTGACTCCAGTTGCCGTTGGACGCCCAGAGCCCGTCGTTGCGCTCGAGTGTCGACTTTGGCCCGCTTGATCATCGCAAGCGAAGAAATGGCTTCACAACCGAAAGTGCTGGGCTTGCGCGAGACAGGCTGGAATATTGCAGTTTGATGAGTTGTCAATGAGGCAAAGCTGCACATCGGAACCATTTGCATGCATTCACCGCTGCCCAAAGTAGAGAGTACTTTGATGTTGAATTCAAGTGACTTTCCATTTTGCAGGGGGCTCTCATTCGCTCGGCCGACCGACAAGCCACACGGACAGGGGTGTCCTGGTCTGGGTGAGGCTTCAGGTTTGTCGTCTGCCGGAGTGGCCAGCCACGCGCGATCTGCCACGTCAGTGAAGCCATCTCAACTGCCAGAAATCAGGGTCACCAGCCTCAAATATCTGGGAACCTATGGCGGATATGGGGAATTTTCTGTGGCGAAGCTGCATATGCATATGCATTACATATGGGATGCCTCTCTGGTAGCCACTTTTGGAAACATGTTCCCAAATCATGCCGACCCTGCAGCAAGATCTAAGACTTATCCAGGTACAGCATGCTTGTTTTCTTGGTTTATCGGTGAGATATCGACGTCAAGACGCGTTTGCCGCCTTGCCACTAATAACTACCGGTAATACTCAAGGCTCAAGCTGTGATATTTTCAGCTTAGCTAGCCAAGCTTGTTCTAGAGTCTAGAGACCAGGCAAGCCAGGGCTTAGCCACACCACACCGATCTGGGTCCCATTTGGAGGCTCAAACTCTCACCGAACGTTTGGTTTGGAACCTGGCCTCGTGATAAGGCTGCCAGCACGTATGAGATGTCAAAGAATGCCTTGTGTCTTAGAATGACGTCGAAAAGCCAGGATTGTGCGTTCGTTTTCGACTGCCGACCGTTTTACTCGGTCTTGCTTTTTTGGTCTCGTGGTGTCTTATCTTTGCAAAGTGCCCATCACGAGACTAACAATGCATAGCGGTGAACTTTGACTGAGACTCCCAACCTGCCTAAGCCAATATGTAGACCGATATCGCGCAATCGCCATTCAGTGATCCGCCAACTAACAAGTTTTGTTGGATATACCAACTTTAAGTTCCCTCTTTGCCATCGCATCTACGCCGTACGCCTTTGCCGAATTATAGTACCCATGTCAATATTTAAGTGCAGGGGTCTGAGCAAGACCTAGATTTTGTTGCGAGGATTGGCGAACGATGAGACGCATTGTGGATTAGTCGTTCATAAGGTAGGTGGTTTTTTGCAAGGAAACACATGCAGGAGAGATGGTTATCATTATCCTGGGATCCATTTTGACGGGACGTGGAGTGAAACGAGAGACTGGGAGTGCGTATGCGTGTGAATCATTGGTAGAAAGTCCTTGAACAACAACCAATGGCATCGTTGACTCCTTTGGCGATTGACACTCCCAGGCGCTTTGCGTTGAGATTTTCAACGAATGAGACGGAGGGCGAGAGACGAGTCCGCGGCCGCGGGACAAAGCAAATTTGCAGAGCGGGATAGAGCGGGATGGCTGAACGTTGGAAGGCTGAATATCCGTTCTTGAGATTCTGTTGAGCATCATGCTTCAACATCATGAGAGGCGTGCAAACACAAGCAACTGCTGCCAAAGCCCAATGTTCTCGCGTCTATCTAGACGCCGCTCCGCGCCAGCAACGGTCTCATCAATGGACTCCTCTTTTGATGCTATTCTTATCCCAACTTGGCCGCTATGTTGGCTGCAGCTGCAACTCATGCAGCTGGTCTAGGGCTTGGTGGTTGACCGACAGGGAGCATCTCGCCCCATGATCTCACCCCGGTCAGTGACCAACGACGAGTACGCTGTGTCCCTGAGGGAGTTGATTCGAGATTCGAACACTCATGTAATATAGCGAAAATGGAAGACAAATATACAATTCGAGATATCGCTGTCAGATGATCCTACGAAGGATCCGATAATGATAGACTTTCTCCAATGCGAGGCACTTTTAGGTATTAAACGGGCACAAGCTTACCCTGGGTCTAGGTTCCAAAAATGTCAAAAAGTTGAGGTTGCTCAACCTCCACTCATCACTGGATCCGAAGGTCCATGCAGCGCTATACAAAGTGTAGGTTTTTTGTTTATTCGGAATCGAGATGACTTGATTTGATATGACTATTATCGATGCCTGGTCTCTGCTTACGCTCATCATGGCAACCGTTTTGGAAGGTGAGGCTGGTTTCGGGCGAGACATTTCAGAGACATGCAGACCAGATCAACCTGTGGGAGAAGAACAAAGTGAGACATTTGATATGCATGTCTAAGACATGCATATGCCTCCAACGACGTCGCATGCTGTGCTGAAGAAGAGGAACAAGCGCCCGTGACATTGCTTGTCCTGTCTGCTGTCTGCCTCGGAGTCACGGATAGTTTTACACACCCATCGAGGATAAGTTGGTCTTGATGTTTTCCATCCCACCTGTTTACGTATACACACCACACACATACACATACATCAACGGGTTTATCTTTCGGCTCCGGACATAGATTCATACCCCTGACAGTTGAAAAATTGAGACGTCAATGAGGAAAGATAATCTGTCATTGCGAATACCATTCCTGACCCCCTCAACCAGTTTCATCATCTCCAAAATGGGACACAACCAACTTCAACAACCACCAAATAAATGTCAGGTCTATCCCCTGCACCCGCATTAGTTCTTGGTCAGGCTTTTTTTTCATGAGAGACATATTAGTATTTGATTCGATGTTTTTTCTACTATTGGTCTTTATCTTTCCATATCTGTGCAACCCACCACCCTACTCTTTCAGTCATCTTGGCTATGTCGTCGCATGAGATTCAACATTGGTCGAGGATGAGCGGCCATCGGCCCATCCCTTTCAGGTCCACTGTACTAACTAACGTTAACGGTCCAGGCCAAGTTGACCAGTCGTTTAAAGATATCCATCTCACTTATTTTGGCTCTTAGGCTCTCTCTTCAACATGTCTTGTTGTAGGCCCCACTCACTCACAGGGTCTTTTAAGTGACCAGGATTTGAGGGCAAATCGCTACCAGGGTGTCATGCCCAATCACCACCTCAAGATGGCATGAGGGCTTTCTCATAGGATAATATGAATATGCACCCCGAAGGAGGGAACGCGGCGCAGTGCACGCTTGAGTTATGTGCTCCGCAACTACTTTTTTTCGCTGGCCAAACGGATGAGTCAACTTATCGCATCGCATCGCATTACATTGCATTGGCACTTGGCCACCCACTGACTGTCGACATCGGCGACTCCACGCCCAGGTCCTGTCGAGATGCGATGCCTGGCAAGGCAATGCCTGTCTGTCCAGGCCAGGGTAGGGACAGAGAGAAACGCCACAGTCAGAGTCCTCCATCCTTTCAAAGTACCTTCACCCATCCCCCAATGTATTCATGTACCAGATGTCGTCGTCCACTCATGATTATGGCCCCAGAAAGTCGTCCATTGCCTAAATACTACCTATACCTATTATATGCTCCCGTCTCCGTCTTCGTCTCGGGCCTCCCCGCTGCTACCACCACTTACTTCTTACTTTCTTACCTTATCATATCTATATTCGCTCTCTTGTTTTGCCACTTTCCTCTGTCTTCATATTCTCCTTGCAACTCAACTAATTCCCTTTTTCCTTGTCTCCATCCTCCACTTACACTCCAACCCTGGACGATACTACCGTACTAAAGCCCGCAACCTCAAACACTCATCACATCAACCGAAGCGCCAGCTCTACCGTCTACAACCTTTAGACGCGGGTTCATCCCACTATTCACACCATCACCCACGAACTAGGCCTCTTCGAGCTGATTAAGTTTACCCACACCAATTCTTAGAGTATCGATTCCCCTCCACATTAATAACGTCAACTCTCTGCTCGCTCTTCCGATTCACGGTCTCAACTACTTTGACTTTCATATTACTATACTATACACCTATTCGGAAACCTCCCCTGCGAAATATGGGATTGGGTATACGAAATCGATCTTGAAGGTTGGAAGATGGAATCTCACAGATTGGGGTCTGGTACCCCAACCAGACCCTCAGAACCGTCTCGCATAAGACGGCCTGGAACTGGAACTGGAACTGGACCTGTACCTCGACCTGAACCTGGAGTTATCTCGAGTGCCCCAAAGTCACTCAACAGATCGGGAAGGAGGGAAGAGATTCCACGACCATTACCGAAGCCCTCTTCCATCTCACGCCCAACCGCAAGGGCTCCTCAGCCTTCTACTACTCGACGACCATCAATTCCTCAGCCCGTATTACGGCCTGGTCTTAATCATCAAGCGCAGTCATGGGGCTCTTCTTCTACTTCGACATCCATTCGATCCGCTTCTAACCATCGTGGAGGTTCCGGCTCATCATCATCGGCCCAGTCCATGGACAACACAAGGTCTAACTCAAATGTTTTGCGTAGAAAGAAGTCATCACTCTCCGGCGATGCCAACACTACACGGAATGGCTCATTCAGGACGAACTCTTCTTCTTCGTCATCTCAACATAAGCGACAGGGTTCTCTCGACCCTGCTTTCGGCTTCCACCTCGATAGAGAACTTACTTGCAGTCCTGCCGAAATCCAAATTGCTGAGGTTGTTGAGGTAAAGAAACCTTCCAATTTACCGGTGATCTACCCTGAGCTGGACCGTTATCGAAACATTCGACGTCCTTCAGATGGCTCGGATAACCGCATTGAGGTTCCGTTCCGGTTAGCGACACACGATCTCCCACCTCCAACACCAGCCAGTCTACTGTTTTCTGGGACCAGTGGAAGCCCATCTACTAGGTTCTCCGAGTCACCTGGACCAGGGTCTTACAGTCGCGACACTACGCCAACCTCAATTGCTTCTCAGTCTCCCTGTCTCATCGCACCTCTTCGCCCTACTCAGAACAAGACCCGGCTGCAAAGTCCTATCCTTAACAGACCTCCCGTGACCCGACGAACTGGAGGAAGTTTCCCCATCGAAGTTGATGCTTTTACTGTTGATCCCCATGGCCTGGCAGCTGTCAGAGAGTCTTTAACTTCTTCATCGTCAAACTCAACTGTCCGAGAAGCCACCATCAAGAAGAAGACCAAGAACCTTCCTCCTCCGCCACCCAGTCCTCCACCACGGAAATCATCACAATACTTTCGCGAGGAGTCCTCGTCGCCGAAATCGGTGCGCAAGGTATCAAGACCGGTTTTGAGATCACCTTCCCCTGAGAGAAGTGCTCAATCCTCCGCCTCACCAAGAGCCGTTCCCCCCTCGCGGCCCAGCAGAGATGGCACTCCCGATATGCAGTCCCAATTGTTCAACCCTATGCCAGTCATTCACAGCAACCTTTCCACCCAATCCCTCCCAACCGAAAGACGTGGAAGTGAGTCTGCTGTTTTGGGAGCTCTCTCGCCCCCGAAGCCACAGTACACTCATGGAGGTCGGACGGCATCAACCTCTCAGCTTCCCATCAAGGGTGAGACATATGCCCAGCCAACAGCCAAGCCAACCGTCGAATCGAAGAAGGGCAAGACTCTTGAGCCACCTCGAATGACACGCACGCCGAGTCCTAACGTGGCAAGCTCCTCTTTCTCACGATTTGCATTCTTTGGTCGTAAGAAGAACGCCAACACAGCACAAGCTGAGAAGAATGACAAGGATAAGAAGGCCGTTCGAAAGGGCCCCGTAGCTGGCACAGGCCATGAGGGATATGGGCGTGTTGGTGCTGCTAAGAGACGCAGTGGCAGTATCAGCAATGTGACCCGAAACTCCCCTAGCCAGGCAACTCAAGAACCCCGTTCTAGCAACGATTCCTTCCTGGCAGACCGTGTCAACCCAGTGGTCATCGCTGGAGGCGAGGTTATCGAGAACCGAAACGCGAGCGCTGAATTCTCCCGAAGTGCAAGCTCCCAGAGTTTGGCAACCGATGAGTCTAGGTTTGGAAGCTCGCAGTCATTGTCAGCTTCTCAACAGAAGCCCCGAAACACTCTATGGCCATCACCCATGTCACGCACTCCTCACCCAGCTTTTGGTTCCCGTCGACCCTCTGAGAGTAGCGACTCTGAAGGTCCCACGATGAAGTCGACATTGGCTTTCCGAAGATCTGTCCAACGTCTGCAATCTTCACCGGATGACCCGCTGAAGCTCCCCCAGCCCATCAATACTTCAGGCTATGCATCCTCACCTATGACAAGCTTTGACACCAGTGTTATGTCTGATGAGTCTCATTTCGAGCTACAAAGGGAGATTTCGTACGAGGCCAAATCGTCTCACCCTGCCCCAAAGAAACTTGTCAAAAGGCCACGCTCGCCTCGAAAGTGGAACTTATTTGGAAGATCAACGCAAACCCAACAGTCGTCTAAGCAGAGTGAGAAGGTTTCGGCTACTGTCAAAATGGTTGAGAAGAAGCCCCTTGCTTTCTACGCCATGATGGATTCGTCTGAGCAAGAGGACAGTGAGCCAATGGACATCCAAGATGTCCTGAGGTTTGCTGAGGTTTATGGAAAGTCACCTAGTGTTGGCGGTACTCCTGAACTTTCGCAAGGCACACCAGAGATGCGATCATCAACCAATTCACCAGTACGACCTGCTGAGCCAGCACAAGTTTCAAGGCGTGAAAGTTCCGAGATCAAGACCAAGCCTCGACTGCCTGTTCCTCAGCAAACCCTGACGTCCAAGAAGCCTACTCTACAGCCTCCTTCAACGAGCACCGGTGCTGGTCGAAAAAGCAGACTTCCTCAAGTCGGGAGAATCCCAAAAGTTGTGAGCAATCGTACTGAGCATGTGTCTCCTATGAGCTTTTCTCGACCCTTCAGGCCCAGCATGCAATTGGCACCCGAAAGTCTTGAGATCTACGATCCCGATTCGATTGCCAAAGGCCCTTCACCTTCCAGGCCGTCCACTCCTGTTCCGGATTTGACCACCGATGGCTCAACAGCAGGAAGCACCAACAATCTCTCCTCAAGAGACTCAAACCCTCCTGCATTGAGCCGAGTGGAGAAGGAGTTCTTGGCCTTCTCGCCCCGCAAGGACTCCGAGGGAACTATTGGCACATCCAGCTCAAGCTGTTCTGGTATTCTTGCATTCTCTGGTTCTACTGCTGTTATTCCGCAGCCCCATGACCCTCCAGTAGAAGACGAGGTGTGGGATGAGTACGATGACCTTCTTGTGGATGATGCTGGCAAAGCACTTCCTTCAGCAACTTCATCGAGAGGCACACCATTTCATCTTGAGACTTACGAGTCGAAGCTGGCTAGTAAGGAGAAGCCTCTGGAGTCGCCCACGATTGTCTTTGACAAGAAGGCAAGCCGACAATCCAAGGCAACAACCATTTCCAGTACATGCAGTGCAGACATGACTGAGCGTCTCCGAGCAGCTTTCCAGCCTCATCCGAGCCCCACCACTCCATTCTCGGTGTCCAAGTTTGTTTCGGGCTATGAAGACCGTAACGCTAACACCGAGACGACCGTAATTGCCGCAGCTGCTACAGCCGGTGAGGAGTCACGCAGAAGCAGCCGATCGTCTCGCAAGACAAGACGATCTGATGCCAGTTCCTCCTCGGATGATGGATCACCACTCGCACAGGTCAATCTCAGGGTTGGCTCCATGACAGTGAGCAAGTGGCTTACCTTTGGACATGTACTCTTCAGTGATGTTCGTCATGAATTGGTTCCCGTCGAGGGGTCATTAAAGCGACATTCGATCCTTGTGATCGATGGCCTTGGCAACGATGACTGGTCATTCTATGCTGCTGAAACGTACCCGGCTGCTACCTTCTTCAACTTATCCCCTCGCGCTCCTCTACCTGAAGAACTCAAGAGTTCATCTTCGAGTTTCCCTCTCAGCCCTCCGAATCACCACCAGATTCAATACGTCTCTCATCTCGACAAGTTCCCCTTCGCCCCTCAGAGCTTTACGGCTGTTGTGTACCGATTCCCTGTTGCTGCACCCGAAGCTTACTACCGCAGCATCCTCACGGAAGCTCGCCGTGTACTGAAGCCCGGAGGCTTCATCGAGCTATCCATCCTCGATGTTGACCTAAACAACATGGGCAATCGGGGCCGACGTACAGTTCGCCGTCTCAAGGAGAGAATCAATGAGAAGACGCCAGATACTAGTCTCGGGTCAACCGCAGATCTCATCGTGCGTCTGCTTGGCAAGGTTGGCTTCACTACCATCAAGGCAGCAAGAGTGGGCGTGCCTGTGGCAAGCTCCGTTACTCACTCTGACAGCAAGACCGACAAGGGCAAGGCCGCTGCTGAGAAGAAGAAGGATCAGCCAAGTCTGTCAGAGATGATGAGCGACAACAGCCCCTTGGCGGACGAGAGCATCACCAAGATGGTCAGCCGCGTTGGCCGATGGTGGTATACACGATGCTACGAAAACGCAGCAGAGAACCCTTCCGGAAAGAGCATCTGGAGCGACAAGTCTTTGCTTTCTGAGTCCGAAGAGCTCGGTACCAGCCTGAAGCTCATGGTCTGCTGTGCTCGAGCTCCTCTAGAGCGCATCACCAGTGTTTAAGCACAACACTTTAAAACTTGCTTTTCTTCCTCTACTTTTCCTTGTCGGTCACAACATTGCGCAAGTTTCGCAATTATAATTGGGAAGCATTACAGGTTGGAAGATTCCATGCGGCGCAAGCCCATTCCTCAAAAAAGAGGCTATACCACAAGATTGAGCCACAGCTTCTGACTTGGCGACACAATCTTTATTCATTTCGTTCCTCTGTAGCAGAGGCGTATGTTCTTTTTTACTTGTTTTGATTAATCTTCAGTGCCGCAGGTCGGGTTAGACCACGCACTGGATGCAATGGTATTTACTGGGACGGGTGTTTTTTTCTCTTTCTTAATATGGGGGAAATGCTGGGCATTGCACTCCGCGCAATTTGGGAAATGGAGTGCAAAGGAGGGGAAAAAGAGAGAGACGAGACGATTATGAAATCTTGATGATTGAATGTGTGGAGGAGAAATGATTTGATATTTGAGCATGTTGCATAGAGATACCCATTCATGCTTTGGGGCGCCAGAACGAGAGAACGAGATAGCAAGCGGCATATTACTGTTCTTCCACTCTGATCTATTTCCGTTGATGCGTGTCTATTTCTTTTTTACATGCCTAGCCTCTATGGGTCTATAATGTCTTGATACTTTACAGGTCTTGGTAGTGTACAAGATTATACAGAATGTTACAAATTTCGTGAAACATCATTCGCTCCTCGTTGGCTCTTTGTCGTCCGTGTCCTCAGACTCAATTGCATCTTCAACGTCAGAGACACCTTCTTGGTCAGAAGCCTCAACTTGAGAAGGCATATGATCAACCGGCCATCGCCTCAGAACAGCTACAAACCCACCGCCGGAGACACGATCACCCACCTTGGGCCGCATTACCTGCACTGGGGCACCATCTGGGTTTTCTCTAGGGATGACAGTCTTGACATCCCACTCCTTGCCACCGCCGGTGTCGAGCACACCATCTGCTGTTGTTGACACCTCAAGCTCGATCACTCTCTCAGGGCGCATGGGCTGGCGTGTGCGGATAACCCAGGTCTGGAAGTCGGCAATTTGGCTGATAGAAGGTGTGAAGATGATAAGGAGGCCGTTGGGGTGGAGGGCCTGGATAACTTGAGAGGCGTGGTCATGGGCGGAGGGAAGGTCTAGAATGGCGTGCGATAGGAAAGGCTGGTTATCCGTATCAGCCAGTCGGGACGAGATATACTCGTCGATAGAACCGACATGGAAGTCTATGGTGGGAAAGTATAGAGAACGGCGGAAGTGTCGTATGAGCTTGTGTGCAGCGCGCGAGTGCTTATGGTTTCGATCAAGAGTATGCAACACAGCGCGACGACTGGAGAGGTAGGAGTCAAAAGAAGCTTGGTCTTCTTCAGTGAGATCGAGACCGAATCCGTCGGGTTTGTAGCGCGCAGTGCAGAGGATGTCGCGCAGATTGGGAGGTACAGCTGGGTTGGCTGCGTGGAGAGCGCGAGCGAGGTGCAGTGTCAGACTTCCCATTCCTGTACCAGCTTCGAATATTTCGAATGGCGGAGATGGTTGATCTGTGTCTAAGTCGTTTTCCTCTTCACCAGGTCGGGAAAGGTTCAAGTCGAGGAGCGATACGATGGTGTTGGCATGATGAGGGTAGATCTGCCCATATTAGCTGTAGCTCGCTGGAATCAATTGGCTTTTTCTTGTACCGGTGTGGCCTGTCGTGGGCTATTAATGATGTAAGAAGCCAAAGTCGGTTCATGCAACGTGACAGGGCGTCCAGAGCTATCAGCCAGAACATCAAGAACACGACGACCAATGAGCTCAGACGAATTGACCGAGGCGCCGTATCCGAGACGTATTTTCGTATCGGCGCGAAGAGGAGACGTGAGGTGCCATTTGGGAGCCTTGATACCTTGTTGGCGCAGAAAGAGGACGTCGTTTTCTGGAAGACGGCGGGGTTAGCATGATGAGACCTGGGGAGGGGCAATGTGGGTATTGGCCGACTTTGTATGATGCGTGAGGAAGAGTAGAGTCGCCTTAAAGGAGTGGAAGAGGAGCCCACGAAGGCTGAGGGGCGGGTTAGGCGCATGATGGGGGGTTGAGATCGGTGGAGAGGTTGTCATGATGAGAATCTTTGGAGGTTTTCGTTTTGCGCCGGGGATAACTCGGGAATAAAGAGGAATGAGACAAGGATCATAACTTACCTCTGCCAGGAATCACAGATTGAAACAAGTATTGCAGATGTTATTTGTTAAAGCGTGTAAATGAACTTTGTAGATAACGTCTATTTGTATTACCTCATTTCACTAGGTACCTACTACCTTAGGTATGCTATTTTGGCCCAGGGTATCGCCTTCCCTCGTTTTGGAGGGATGTATTCATGTCCTTCCTTCCTTCCTCCCAAACCATCGCGCCTACCTCATCTCAATGCAAAAGATTCCACTAGGTATGTCCTCCTTCTTCTCTTTCAACTTCAACTTCAACTCCAACTTCTTCTCTTCCATTGATGCGCCATCATCTTGAGGACTCCCCAAACTCCGCCATCGTCCCAACTTCATCTCGTCTCATCCGTTACTATTATACAATGGAGGGTGTCATATCATAATCAACCAAAACCAAAATGTTCAAGCACGTTTCCACCATATCGTGCTGGCTTTCGCAAAACCCCCAAAATGAACGCCGGTCCATGAGACGTTAAAACCCACAAAGAAAAGATATGCTTGCTCGGTACCAGACTCCAGGCTGTGTACTCATCAATGGGATCATAACCGAATCCAAAGTTAAAGTTGTCGTGTGCCTATGTACGTGTACGTGTACATGTACTGGCATCACGTACGATATATCGTGCAGTCGTTGAAGCCGCCTTCATCACCCATACTTGTTGAAAACATCGGCTTCGTCGAATTACATACGTCGGATCCTGACAACATACATCAGGATCAAGAACAATAAACGATCTGAGATCCTGCTCAGATGAACGAATATTTTGTGCTCGACATGTGCTGCTCCATCGCAGCTGCCCACGAGTCCTGTGCTTGGAGCTGCTGTGGGCGCTGTTGCTGCGACTGCGACTGCCGATTCTGATATGGGTGGGTCTGCTGGTGCTGGTGCTGGTGCTGGCGTTGATGCTGCTGCGGCATGTGCTCTGCCGCGTGCTCCGTCGTATGGAAGTTTTCCTCAAAGTACAAGATAACGCGAACTCCGACGTGTTCTTCCAGAAATTGCACACCCGACTCGTATCGACGCTGACACCGCTTCGTCCATGGATCGACCTTGACGGGGCTGTGATAGCAGAACACATTGGGCTGCTGGCTACGAACAGGGAAGAGAAGTCCCATGCCTCTCATATGGTGCCAAAGGTCGATTGTCGCCTGTTTCGTCGCATCAGACTGAGGGTGTGCCGCGAACATCAACTGGACGATTGTATATCGCAGTACAAGAACATCGACGCTTTCTGGGCCCATTCGTTGCTCCAGTTGTCGCTGCAAAAGTCGAAGTTCTCCCACCAATTTCTCCAATCGTTCCTGGTTTACATGATTGTAAAACATTGCCAGGTCGACCCACGTTCGAGCCACGTAAGGATGCTTGCGCCCGTAAATGGCTTCCAGCTCCTCAGCAATCGTGGGTATGCTGCCCCAGAGTAATTCGGATAGTGTGCCTGGGCCATGCTTCTGCTGAACCTCGTATAAGCAAGAGAATATCTGCCGCAGGGGATGCGATCTCTCAAAGTTGGTCGTCGAGTAAGCCGCCAAATACTTGCAGAGCGCAGTCATCATGCCTGGGTCGCGATGAACCATTCCCAAGAGCAACTCCTTGATTCCCTGGGGAGAGAGCTTCTTCAAATCCGACTCAAGTTGTTGGAATGCCTTCATCAAGTAATCACCACCCTGGTCATGATCCTTCATTTCAAAATAGTAGTTGGCCTCGAGGAGAAGATCGCTAGAACCAGCCCCCCACACCATGATAGTTTGCCATCCAATTTGCGCATCGGTTTCCACTTCGAATTGTCGACACTGTAGGAACGCTTTCCTCATGTTACTAACGATTGTCTCTTGAGCTCGGAGGAGATCTGGTGATTGGAGATAACCTGGCGCAGGAGGCGGAGTTGGGGTTCGGCATCGGATGTGTGCTGGCAGATCGGCAGGTAACTCGAAATCAACCAAGTCATACTCAGTCACGCCCTTTCTCTTTAAATACGTTCCCAGATTAACAACCTTGCCGTTGCGAACGAACTCAGACACCTTTCCTTCGGCGTCTCGTTGGAATTTCATAGATAGTAGGCGCTTAACTTCCTCCTCGGTATTATTCTTGACAAAACCCCATTGCGAGAATCGAGTCTTGTACATCTTTGGTCTGCAGGGTGTGAGACATGGCTCAGAAAGGGTGATGGATGGATACTGACGTTGCCTGGAAGCCATACTTATCGGCCATGACCGACATGACCTCCTTTAGTGGTTTCCTTTCTTCAAGATACAACGTTCGAATTGTGTTCTTAAAAGATTCCCATGCTTCAGCGGGAACTTGTTCTCTTGAAGGGCGGCTTCCCGCTTGGGATCGTTGGGATACGGAGGTTCTTCGTTCATTCTGAGGAGGTGTTAGAAACATCATATGCATTCCCGAGTTATGGGAAACATACCGGTGGCAGAAAAGAAGAGGCTTGAGACAATTGTGGCGTAGAGGGTTCACGTTTGATAGCAGGGCTGAAGGGACCTGGCGTGGATATTGATGATCGGGAAGGTTGCCGAACGGGCCTGGGTGGTTTCGCAGGGGGCTTCGCGGGAGCCTTGCCTTTAGCATTGAAGGTGGAATTGGTATTGAAATCCAAGACCAACTGACTTCCAGCGTTCATCACGGGTTTAGGTGTAGAGGGGACCGGGGGTTTCGCGAAATAACCACCAACATTTGAGGAATTACTGCTACCATGTGGTTGATCCAAAGAGGGTTTAGAGGTTGGCACGGGGGGTCGCCATATGGCAAATCCAGGTGTACCTGGAACACCTGGGGTAACTGGGTTGGGTGAAGTGATTTTGGTGTTCATGGCAGAATTTGGCATCATTGAAGACCCAACCATGGATGTTGTCTCCATCGGGGTCGTCACTCTATTGTTGTTGAGCATGAAGCTGTTCATATTTCCAAAGGGTCCAGATGATGAAGCGATACCTGGACTGTGGATTGGCATATCATGGAAACCGCCAAAAGCGAGGGCGGGCGGCGGGCTAACGATCGGACTGGTGACCCTTGAATGGCCACTCAAGAGCCCATAGTTGGGCTCTGAAGGACTTGTGAGCGGGCTCGTAACGATGGGCGAGGTGACACTGAAGTTTCCAAACGGCGAGGGTGCCGGAGGCTCTTGATGCACCGGGCTTGTCATGACGTTGGATGGTCTTGGAGGTAGAGGAGGCGCAAAGGACTTGTTTTCGAAATGGGCAACCAAACGACCAACACCACCTCCTCCACCATGCGAAGAGCTCATGTTGTCGAGTTCGACATCTTGAGACATGGAGTCCTGCTGATCGAATCGCATTTGATATTCCGCCGACGGAGTTGGCGCCCAATCCATGCCAGACGAGTCGCCGTAGGATGCGCCAGAATCATGATATGATTGCGAATGACCTGTTGAGAAACTGTTTGTGTTGTCGTTATCCATGGTGAACCTGTGCCAGCCTTGGTCGGCGAAACCATACGACGGGTCCTCATTGTTGTTGGAATGGCGAGGCCCGCCTGCTGAATGGTTAAACATGTCGCCGGTGATGCCCAGGCCGGACGTGAGAAGCCCGCAAGACAGTCAATGACGGACTGAGGCGAGTCGAAGGCCTCGGCTGTGTCCTCAGTCGCCAATGCGAGGATTCATAACTCGTCAACGTGGCGAGCGGAAGAGCTCAGATGGAGGTTCAAGAGCGGGAGGATGAATAGGCGGGCAGAAGCGCCCATGACTATCGGTACGTATAATAATAAGAGGAAGAACGCTCGAACAGTACAGAGCAGACCAGAACCAGAACCAGGCCAAGAACGACAGCACTACCAGGGTCTGGGATGTCTGCCGCTGTAGGACAGTGCAGTGAGTAACACCAAAGCAACGGCCAGGGCTTGCTAACGTTATCGTTCCCCAGACTTGACGCAGCAGCTAGACAAGATATGGGCGGCGCTGTGATAGGACCGTCAAGGCGATGCAAGCCAGAAAAAGACGGGGAGCGTCCACGGCCAGAACGCCAAGTAATGCGCGTGAGAGAGCGCCAGCAAAAGTTCCCTCGCCAAAGTTTCCCAGAAAGGCAACCCAATCTGCTGTCTAGAGGAGGCTGGAGTGGGCTCTTGAGGGAGATAAGAGGACAACAGATTTCCTCGGCTCAGCTGCCCGGGGGGGTTTATGGTTAAAACAAAGCGCAGTCACTCCGTGGTATTCAGGCACAGACCTAACACGGTCGCAATGGCTTTCAATAACAATGACTTGAATTGACGGGCTGTGCAGAGGCAACTCTGGAGAAAACGGCCTCCAGAGGACGAATTATGAATTTGGGATTCAGCACCACACAAAGAGAAGGGCCGATAAGGCTACACCAAGAGCACAACGCCATCCCTAGGGTCAATGAGACTTGACCACTGAGGTGAGAGCCTTCAGGGGTGGGCTTGCGAGAGCATGCGACCATGTTGCCTGAAGCAGAAGGTGAACAAGACGGAGACACCACCCTAACTTAGAAGCACCAATCATGCTGACTCGATACGGGTCTGGGGCCTCGTACCGACAGGGAAATCTGCCGAGGGGACGAGCATTCCAGCACAGTAACCTTTGTTTGTGCTCTGAGGATATTGATATTCCAGAAGGCTTCGTTATCTTGGTATTTCTCTCAGCTCAGCTGAATCAAGGGCGACACGGAAGACAAGACACAATTCTGTGCCCCTGAGGTTTTCGGATGCTGAAAGTGACAACAAGATTGGCACGGTACATTCGGTCAACGAGAAGAAATGGGAATGGCTCGGGAGGCTTGGACTTGGACTTGAGAACTTTACCGGGCGTCCGATCGCTTCGGTCGTGGCGCCGCCACGCTTTGTTTGACCTGCTGTTTCTGAGGCCACACCCTGAGTCGGTCTTAGTGGCTAGTTAAGAACTTTGCCAGACGTTGTCATGCTGGAAGGATTGCTGCTTGAGCGCGAATCAGAGCATCAAGACACATACTCTGCTGCGCAGCTCAATATCTTGACACAACGAATCTCTATCGATCTTCAATCGGGTTGCTCCAATCAAATGAACAGACTGCCCTTGAGCAATGGTTATCTTGCGGAGTGAGAAAGGCCACAATGCTGTGGGGGAACGAGGGGCCGTGGTTCTTACTGGCTCTGGAGCCAAGCCGGCTCCCGCCGATAGCCTAAACTAAGCCTTCCTCTCGTCCACATGGCGCCGTTGTCTACATAATAAGTTCGGCTCCCTGTAGTGAGTTCCGAACAACAGTGAGTACTGGGAGTTGTTTTTTTAAAAAAGGACAATCAAGACCCTTAGCAAACTCAAACAGCACAAGATCAGCCTTCAGAGTCTCTTTTGTTAATTGATTTGACGGCTGCAGACTTCAGACTACGCAACTATACTGGATTGACCGTGATTGAACACTCGCATACGAGTGAGAGTGATGGTGTCGGGATGGGCTGAAAATGGAACGTTCCATCTTGTCTGGAGCCATGACATGCTACACAGCCCCTGGTCCGGCAACGGCTCCCATAAGTCAAAGATGGACTCGGCCGAGAGAGCGGCCGAGTTATCACATATAATCCAGGTGTGGGCATTCAATGATAACGAGTTGCTTGGTATTGATACAATGTTCTACCAAATATCACACGGATATGACCGTCAATGCATTTCATCAGAATAGCAAGCCTATGCTTCTAATTCAGGTTTCTATGATAGCGTCTGTCTCTGTGCTCGAAAGTCCTGGGGATATGGCCCAAGACAGCATAGTCGAGTGTATGCTTGCCTTGCCTTGCCTTGCATGTGCTTTGCTCGATGCCGGCACCCCCTGTTCCCATTCCCTGCTCCCCTTGAACGGCGGAGATCATGCCGCGACTCTATCTCGCACGATCCAGCAAGCTCGTCATCGGGTCCCTGAATGCACTCACAGCAGTATTCTCCACGAGCTCAGCCCAGATGCTATTATGCCATACGAGATTTTCTGTGACCTTCTCAGGGGATCAAGAGCATACCGCTGCCAAGGCTGAGATCAGCAGTAGGGGCAAGCCACATACACGGTAATCTGCTCCGCATCCGACGCGTCTTGAGCTAAATGCTCCGGGACATAGTCTACGGCCCAGTCGGTGCATCTCGCTGGATGCGGCATCACGTCTGACAACCTCTACAGCTAGCTTGATATGCCCCTATGTGTTCCATCCGATCTTCTTTTCTTCTTTTCGAGGGTCAGTGATAAGGGGGAAACTCAAAGCAGCAAGGGGAGAGGGCTGAGATCCTGTGCTGATATAGGACTCTCCGTTCATTGGATGGACCATTTTCAACTCATGACTTCATGGTTCGTTGTCAGTCGTTGTCAGGAGATAAAATAGTCAGCGCATGACTGGGCATTGCAGATCTCTGAACAGATGCAGAGGATTTCAGCTGTTAAGCCAAATATGATCTACTTGTAAGCGAATGGTCATGAACGAAGCAAGCAAAACCCCCGAGCCGAGACAGGACGTCAATATAAGCATATGTTTGTCACGGGAATGCTACACGCCAAATTGAAGTCAGTTCAGTGCCATCTTGCAACCTAGCATACGATGTGCAGTCAAACTTTGAGCCAAATCAGCCTTTGAAGCAAAACGGGCCGGTAACTCTACCAACGTTGACCGTTGTGAAGAGCTTGCTATAAATAAATAAACACGACGGCCCGAAGGGAAGGTTCAAGAAGATAAGAAACTCAGCCTTCTGTTTCTGATACCGAGGAAAGAGATCTAGATGGCTGCAAAGCAAGGTTGGTTAGGACGTATTGCATGATGTTACTGAGACAGTCTTTCTGTTCTTGTATGTATAACCTTGATCTACCTCACCTAGGTATTGAATAAGTCTATCCAATCGAATGGCATCTAATCATTTAGGCGAGGATAATACAGAGGAAGTTGGCGTGTTCTTCATCCTAAGTTGCATCAAGTTACTCATAGATCGTCACTAAGATAACCCTAACAACAATAAATCCTGTCTAAATCTTGGCATAATTTTTATATTAATTGAAGTCTCTTATGGTACTATTTCTTAAAGATCCGCAAAATACATGCAAAAGGCGGCCATATAATAGAGAGAACGAATAGTATTTACAGAGCGCTCTTTAGTCTGAGCCAGATGAATCTCAAAAACACCTTTCTATCCATTTTTGGTATAACCTTTTTCTACTCCCAGGAGCCTACGACTGGTATGATAAGTAAAACGAAGAAACATAGTGGGTAATCGAAGAATGTAAGAAGCAAAGCAAAAAAGAATGAGAGAAGAGAGCGTGTCAAGAAAGAGCGAGAAACGAACCAAGAACAAAAGCAACAAACAAAAGGCAAACCAAACCAAACCAAGCCAAATGCTAAAACTACACAAACCAAACCCCATGATAACACCATCCGTCATTCTTCCTGATTTGTCCGTTATCCTTGTGCCCCCTTGATCCGTCATGTAGTCGTCAAAGAAACCAAATATCCCCTCGTGTTTCAGTGATTCGAAACGGTCATCATGCTAAGCATAGATAAAAGCTTTCCGAGCCTTTAAGTCTTTCGTAAGGGGCGCGAAATAGATTGTGAGTGTAAAAGTGAAGGAAACGCCTGCTAGTGGTGCGAGCGTAGTCGAGTGGTTTGGGAAGAACCGAGTCCAACATAGCCCGTACTTGAAATCATATAACAATAGAGGTCTTTGGTCGAAAGGTCTCGCATGCCATTGGACTCCTGTCAGGAAACTACTTCGCCGTCCTTCTCTTCCCGAAAGCGTATTCCGCTTTCAACGTTGATGGCACCTTGAACCCACGGGGTCTTTGCGACCTTATCAACGGTCCATCGACCCCTAGCTCGCCGCAACAATCCTTCTGTGATCTCCATGGCGCCAAGGAGACCTTTCTGTTTGAATTTGGCTTCATCACCATCGTGGTCGGTGTCGTCGCCATAATATTCCACCCATTTCCACTCAACTCTCGCAATACGGTGGCTAGTACGGCTACGCATGCGGTGCGCGTCGCTCATACCCGGGTGAGGATCAAAGGGTAGACGAGCCTCGAGAAGAGCATAAAGAAGAACACCGAGGGACCACGCATCAGTGGCGCGCCCATCATAGGGTTGTCCCATAATAACCTCAGGAGCTGCATAGTCTTCAGACCCACATCGAGTTTCCAGTTTCTCATCGTCGGCGATACGCCTCGAGAGGCCCAGGTCGCCCAGGATGACGACTGAGTAGGGGTAGGTTGCCCAGTCGATGGATGGGTCTGCTAGCTCGGATGGGGTGAGGTTGACGAGAACATCTGGAACTTCATTAGCTTTGGTTGATGTGATATAGTCCAGTTAACTTACTCTCAAGTTTGATATCTCGGTGAACAATCCTCCTTTCATGAAGATAGCTCACCGCACCGACCAACTCGGCAAATATCCTTCGCAGCAGAGGCTCCTTGAGCACAGCGCGATGCGTAGTTGCGATATCAAACATATCGCCTCCAGGGCAATAACTCAGGACAAGAATTGCCCGAGTAGGCTCAATGCTCCAGGCCTTTAGGTCGACAAGCGAGGGGTGGTGGATGGAAAGCATGATCTCAAGTTCACGCTTTAGGCTCATCTCAACACGTTCCTCGCTGGCGCCACCCTTGGGGCCTTGCTCGCAAACTTTGACAGCAACCAAGCTCTTGCGATCAAGACTCTGCTCGGGCTTTGGTGTAAGTCTTCCATGATCGACTTCGGGAGAGTCTTCATCGGGTTCGATTTGGCTTGTCGCCAGCATGACCCTACTGAAGGTTCCCTGGCCAAGCGATCGCACCGCCCTCCACCGGCGGCGTTTCTTATCGTTACGTCCGTTCGCTTCAAAATATTCGAACCGGGGTTCCTTCGGTTTGCTGGCGCCATCGGCTGAGTCTCGCGATGACTCACTGGGTGGAGGGGTTGGTGGCTGAACGACAGAAGGTGTAAGTCCACGGGATTCGGCAAGATTGAGCTCTCTTCGAATCTGGGGCTCGTGAGACCGTGCTGAAGTTTCGGCGTTAGGTCGTGCTGAAACTGAGATTTGCCTCTTGGGAATGCCCATAGGATCGGGAACGTATTCGCTCACGCTTCGGTTTCTTGTATGATGTCGCGGCTGTTGATTAACAGAATGCTGTGTAGGTACATGGTCGCCAGGCTCGAGGGTTGAATAAATCTTGCGTTTGGCACCGTGAGAAAGTGCAGCGTCAATCGATTCGCCTGTACTCGTAACCAGGACAGAGCCCTCTCCGACGCTTTTGAGGCGCTGTTGTGGAGGTGACGAAGAACCTGCACTCAGCCTCTTCCAGGGTCCTGGGGAATCACCCGACATGAGCGGGCTAGGAAGAGGCGTCAAGTCCCCCATAGCAGAAATAATAGGACTTGGGACCAAGCTGCTCGTCCCACTGACAGAGCCAAGGCTGTTACCAAGGCTGTTAGTCAAAGCAGCTTTGAGACTAGGGGTCCTTGAGAGAGGATGTAGGCTGTTTGACGAAGCCCTGTGGTTCAACGTCAACGAGCCGCGAGACGAACCACTACCATTCCCGTTACCGTTGTTGAAGGATTCACGGCGATCTGGTGTTACAGGGCGTCCAGGGAAGTCAGTCGAGATTCGTAAGGATCCCACAGGACTGACAGAGCGTCTTGGAATAGCGGGTGATCCAAGAGTCAGGGTGTTGGCTTGCAGGGGCGGGAGTTCGCCCTCTTGTATGGAAGCAGGTGCTATTGTAACCGCACGGAAATGAGCAAGTGGCGGCGTTGTAACAGAGACATCAGGAAGCGTGAAGGACGATAAAGGACTGGTGGACAATGTAGCATAGGCGTGGTCGTGCCGACGGGATGTTGGTGTAAGGGACGCGCCGGCACGGGAAGGCGTATGTGCGGGAACGGGTATGGGTCGAGAGGCTGAACGAATTGAGGTATCACGACCTCTAAATGAATTGTTTGCTGTGTCGTGGGAGTTGTCGTCGAGGGGCAGGGCCGTCGTTGTTCGGGGGGCGTGGGGCGTGTTCATGGCTCCGCGCTGTCGGGTCGTCGGAGTCGCTTAGAACCAGCTTAAGGTCTAGCGAATTTGAAGGAGGGGAAGTCGAGTAATCGTGGTCTATTTAGATTTCAAGACTATAAAGGGAGAATTGAGTGTCAGCTTTTCGCGGTTCAAATGAAGGCGAAAATGAAATTGGCTACGTCGATGTATTTCGGAATCCAGGTGGGGTGACGAGTGTTGATATCTAGGCTTATTCTAAGAGTTCTTGGAGGCTTTCGGAACATACCTTGGCGCAAGGGAACCTCTGGTAATGCGTCAAGGGAGCACGGGGCTAAAGAAAGAATGGGCTTGGCGATGGTTGAGGGAGTGTTGATCGAGTTCGAGGAGGGAGAGTTCAAGGGGCGGAGAGAACGAGGATGAGGATGAGGAGATGGCGAGAGGAGGGGAGGAGAATTGGGCCAAAGGCTCTTCTATAACGCGGACATGAGAGGCGATTCTAATCGAGGTATGAAAGAGGATATGATATGGACAAAGCCGCTCGAAGGAGAGCGAAAACGGGAGGAGAAAGGAAAAAGAAGAAGAGGAGAAAGAAGTCAAAGGAGAAAAAGAAGCCAGGGTGAGTCAAGATCGACGTTGACGGCCAAGATTTGGGTGGTTGATCGTGGGTCCGAGTTCAACAAGGCCAGACCAGGCCTTCCTTTGAACTTTGGGGCAGAGGAAGAGAGTAGCGACAACTGTGAGAGTGCAGCAGTAGCGAGTAGTGAGCTAGGCTCTAGCGATGGAGAGCCAAAAGCAAGGGCGTGACTGCTACTAGCTTCAAATACTGTATCCGTACTCGACTAGCACAAGTGCAAGTACTAGCACCAAAGATTGGGAACCGGGGAACGGACCGGGTTTTGCCTTTCCCTTTTGTCTCTGTGACTCGTTCCGTCTGGACTTGTCTCGTCGTGTCTTGTCGTGTTCGTTCTCGACCGGGTGTGCTTAGACTCGCTTCTAAATCAATCCACCTTTATTCCTTTCTCTCTATTTTTTTTCTTTTTCTTTAAATAAAGAGACCTCGACTTGTTTGAGAGAACTGACCTTGTGGTTCATCCACTTGGTTTGGAGCTTCCACAGCAGGTGAACAAAAAACTGGGGCTGTCACAGTCGATAGTTTAGCTTTTGAGGTACCCCTGCAGCGTTGAGCGCTTTGAAAGTTACTTGCCCACGATGGAATCTCTTATCGCTGAATAGAGAGTGAGAAGGAGGGGTTGGAAGTTGAGATTAAATTAAGTTCCTTTAGGTTAGGTTTGTGTTGAATCAGATTCTAAACCTTGTTTTGATGCTGGATCGTTGGTTGATGTGAGTGATGCGATGTGATGCATGAAATGGTGTCAATTGGCGATTTGAAGTGCATGAAGCTACAGTTACCTACTTAAAGTATGCGACAACTGAACGGTAACTGTGGCATTGGCCAAGACTCCAGAGCTGGGGAATGTGAACAATTGGTCTCGTGCAGGGACGGGAATGTCAATGCCAATGTCAATGTTGCAACATGGTCACTTTTATGGTATGTTTGTTGGGCATGGCGTGTTGAAATTGAAATTGAGGTCACGCTGAGGCGAGCCGGGAGTGCATGGACTTGTAATTTCCTGCAAGAGAGGGTTTAATAAAATGGGATCAGTATTTTCTTCAATTGAGAGGAGAGCTTTTGCAGATATGAAATGCAAAAGATACGAGAAAAAGGAAGGAGAGAAATGGTTTGGTCTGGAGCTATTGTCCAGATTGGGGAATGGATGGATGATTCATGAAATTGGATGTGGAGGTTGATGATATTAACGTTACGATAGACACGAGCTTTGACAGCTACCTGTACATATGCACACATGACAGACAGCAGACAGACAGACAGACAGATGGCACTAATAAACTGTCCAAATTCAAAGAAAGCATCCCCCCCAGATCCAACAGGGAATTGATTGACTCGTTTGAGACAAATGTAAGACTCTCACGAGCACATTTGATACTGTATCCTCTGATCCATCTGCAAAGTAACGTTTGGCGCTGTGTTGCTTCGTTACACCTGCATGCATTGCCCCATATTTCTTTCACCTTTCCTGTCTCTTTGTGGCATCCCGAGGGAGGGAACCAGGATACACCAGCGAAACACAGACGGTCGCGCAGTAACGACAAAAAGGCTGACTTCACTTTATGGAACGCACTTACATGTACAGTACATTATGTAGGTAGCATGGCTATGCATTGCTTGCATCGGGTTGCCGCGGTCGCCGGTAAAGTTTGTATCAAAACAAACATCTCGCTTTTCGCATCTCGCATCACAACAGGCAATGCAAACATTAAACTCTTGTTGATTACACTCTTTATTCTTCCTCTTGAAGCTGCTCTCTCCACTCTCAAACCCCGCTGCCACGCCGCCCACTTCCACTGCCGCTGCATAGAGCCAGCCAGCCCACCAAGGCGGCCACTAAGAGCCCTATAATCGCCCACCCGCTCCATTCCTGCGATCGTCCCTTGATTTCGTTCAAACAGGTCCCCTCGCCCCCTTGTCTTTTTTATTCTGTCATGACGTCGGCAACTGTAACTTCATGAGTCGTCACATGCACCGCTCTCTATGTCATCGTCCGATTCCTCCGGCTCCGGACCTCCGGTCTCTCGACTGCCGAACCCTCCGAGACTCCCGGCGTCCGCTAAATACTACTTCACCTCACTAACCGTGGGTAAGCTCCCCGCATTCACGGCGGAATTCTCGCTATGCCAAGTCGAAATATACCTCGACCAACAAAGCCATGAATGTCACCCAAGCTTGAAAGAAAGAATCCTTTGATTGCATCATGAATGGACTTGGATGCCGCGCCGTGCCGTAGATCCTTCCGGACCACTCGCGTCACCGAGCGTACATCCATCATTTTTCGGTTTGGCGAGTTTCTTTTAGGCCTCGAGCTTGCTTTTGTTGACCTTTGATCTCATCCTCTACCTCGACCACATGCTCCATCCGCTGACATTATTGGCTTACCCATCGCTACACTCTAATTCCAAGAACAATGAGAGTGACAAATTATACCATGCACTGAACCCCGTGGTATATTTCTGTATTGACTTGATCAGGCTTGAATACGATATTTGACGCTTACTGCAGGTTGAGTTTTCTGGGTAAGAATTGAGTGTTCAAGTCGTCGTCTGAGTGATCAATTGTCTGTCAACGAAATCTGCATCATGTAATAATTCCACATTACCATAGGAATCGAGTATACATTCAGATTCATAATTAACAAAGAGAGTGAAGCTACTACTGGCATTACACCAGTAGAATCTAACCACTTAATTAGCTACATAACGAGAATTGCCTTGATCTTTGTGCTATTATAAAAAGTCTTAAGAATTGCAATAATCCTGGCCTAGTACTAATTACTTTTCATACCGATGTCTTGTTGGGAAACGTCGATACTCTTGCAGCCTATCTCGCGGCGCAGATAGGCAATATCTTCAATAAGACTATATATATTTGACCGTAAGTAAGTAATTAGCCTTTGCCAACATATGAAAAGGGAAGTGTGCATAATACGCTTTTAATTATTATGCAAGTCCTATTATTATTTATAGAGCAGATAGATATTCTTCAATACTTTCCTTTTCATACTGTTTGAATGCCTAATATGCCAAGGTCACTCTTTACAGTTCCAGGGTAAGCAACATTTATCAAGGATATTAAACCATGCCGTCTAACAGACCAATCATGCCCGCCATTCTGCCAGTGCAATCAATTATCCTTTTCCACCAAGGAAAGAATCTCGGGACAAACTACTAGGACCTCTCGAGGAAGTAAGAATTGCAAAAAGAATCTCCGGTACAGGGAATCGAACCCTGGGCTCCGCGGTACTAATCCCTCAGGTTATGAGAGCGCGAAATGTTAGCCACTACACCATACCGGATGTTTAGGCTGTTGAAAGTCGGACATGCAATTAGGGTCCATACACACAATAACTGTTCATTGTTATCACGATGGCATCTAGTCACCACGATTTAGTAGACTCTTGCTCACGTAGAGCGATCTTAACTCGTATTACAAAAGTGTCATACATTAGTTATTACCTATTATGAGCCTGTTGAGAAGTAGCAATAGTTATCTCTCCTAGTATATACACAGACTCGATATAGACATGAGTGTTTAGCCCGAGTCAATAGGTCTATGGTTTATGAACCCGTTGCTGTGAACCACCAAGTCTAATCTATTCCAATAATACAGTTATTTCTACCACATAACTTGTTGTATCGCCCAGTTATGTTGCCAGCCTTTGCTCCAGAGCATCCGCAAATAGCACTTCCTGCATGTAACCCAAACCTTCACCATATATACCAATGTGAACTCAACAACACACTCATACAACAGCCGCTAATGCAGGGGTTTCTTATCCAAGCTTGACTCGTGTCAATGATGGTGTAATCGAGGCTGCTGGGAGCTCACAGTAAGGACAAGACTTCATCCCTTGTACAGGCATCTCCATGTCTTAGTAGACTCAGCCAGTCAATATCATAAAGAGCAGGAACAATTAAATAAACTTTTATAGAAGGGCTTAATAGATCAATGAGATCCATGATAATGTCCCGCTTCAATTAGACTGATGTACACAGCCCCAGTAGGGAGCCAGTTGTGCCCTCGAAAAATGATACCGCTTTCGTCCAAGATGCCCACCCACCCAGCTAGTCTTTCTAGACTGATCCTCCTTTTATCGCAAGAATTCGTTATTCTCAGAGACTTCTTCTCTCATGCGTCTCTTTTTCATGTTCAGTTGTGTCTTCGTCGTAATAGATTGTTTAGTCGTAATTGCGTTAGAAACCCCAAAGCCTCGCTCAAATTATATATACAGACATATCCCATGCCAAACCATTCCTAAAACATCCCCTGTATGAGGGAACACAGAGCCGTAAGCAGCCGTTAGCTAGGTCCTGCATGCATCATGTCGATCCCAAGGTAGGCATCGCACTACCATGCCCATCCTCACTCCAGTGCCAATCAGACACCTGCTGGCCGTCCCAGCTGTAACTATCGACGGGGCTCGCGGTCGCAGTATAGGATTCAGGCAGATTGTTAGGGCAGGGCAGGTTTGCAAAGGTGCCCGACTCCCTAGCAAAGTCTGATAACCGTGTGAGTCGCAACTCATGCACTTGGGCTGCCTCATCAGTCTCTCCGCTCTTGCGCAGTGCGGACTCGAGGTTCGCGAGACATGTGAGGTGGATACGCTCGTCGCCTTGACTGGCGGTTATGAGGCATGATGCTTCGCGGAAGCAGTCAATTGCTAAGGAGAAGTCGCCCATCTGATAGCTGTAATTGCCAAGTTGGATATTCATGCCGGCTTGTTGCTCTTGGTTTAGGTCCCAATCTTTGAGTGTTTGAAGACATTGCATCGCCTCTTCGATCTTCCCCTCGGCGGTCTTTGCGTTGCACATGATGCCGGTTTGTAAGATTGCAAGTTCGCGGAGCCACGAATGCCGTAATTGAGTGGCTTCTGCTCGTGTTCGATATTGTGTAGCGACACTAAGTGACTCTGCTGTCTGATTGTGGTAAACCAGACAGTCAATGTGGTCGCAGTATAAAATGGTGGTTAAGGAATTGGCTGGTCCTATTCTCTCTTCAAAAAGAGGGACAAGTGAAGCGTAGAGTCGCGTGGATAATTCGTAGTGGTCGCTAAACTCTCCCGACCCAATAATTTGCCAAATTTGTGTCATCGGATGATCATGGCCCAAGACAATAGGCACCAGGCCTCCGAGGTAGTTCGTAACAATATGGAGGAGGTCTTCCTTGTGAAATCGGTTGAGATACCACAAGAGAAAGGCTGTGCGGACGGCGAAAACGGGACTCTCAGAGGCGATTATCTCCTTGAGGGACTCAAATGCTGGAGTGAGAATGGTACTGATCGATATCTCATCTTTCCTCATCATGGAGCGGTTGACAAGACCAAAGCTGGCCACCACGCGCTCAAACAACTCGACGCTTCGATCGCCAGGTTTTAGACTGACACAGTCGCCGTTATACTCATGCTTCCACACGCCATTTGTGAAAGACGTATCGAAGTAGCTCCTAAAGAGATTAAGCACCTGTTCGACCTTGGATATCTCCTTCGGCGGTGGTAACGAGTGACTTGGCGGAGGCGACGGTGTTCGACATTGAACCTCGAGAGTAGTCTGAATACTGGGTACTACCCCAGCCCGAAAGCGAGCAACAAGACCAGGGTTTCTTCGAATGTATCTGTTTATGTTATCGAGATCAACCGGTTGACCTCGGATGGTAAACTCAGACGTCTTTCCCTGAGCATCACGCTCCGTCTTGAGGATAAGAATGGCGAGGACCTCATCGCTCTTGAGTTTCTTATCAAGCCCCCACTTCCAAATTCTCGACTTGTACATCTTGACACTGGAGAAGAAGGGTCAACGACTGCGATGAGAGAAGAAGAGTCAAGAGGCGTAGAGGTTACGCACGTCGCAGTGAAGCCATGCTCACGCTCGAGGACTTCCATGACCTCTTTGAGCGGGCGCTTCTCTTCCTGGTAGAGCTTTGTGATTACGGGACGCTTCTTCTCCCATTCTAAGCTGGGAATTCGTCTTCCGGGGGCGCATCGAGGAAAGCTCAGATCGGTATCGTCCGAGTCACCGGGAGATGCACGGCGCCTGGCGGAGAAGACGCTCGAGGTAGCCATCATAGCATTTCTGTTGTATTTCGTCGTCGTGGTAAGGCTGACTTGACTGGCGTGTTGCTGACGCGGAGATCGTGAACGACGTATGGATACTGACTGTATAGGCTTATAGGTCTCATATATAGGTTGATGGGGAAAGGGGAATGAGGAAAGTTACATTGAAGGATATGATAAAGTTGAAAAGAGTAGAAAAAGGAATTCAAGGTAATGCCCAGGGTTTGACGTCTTCAGGCTCAGACCCTGTCTGTTAATCCCCCCTCCACTTCATCAGCACGGCACGGCACAGCACAGCACATGAGGCAGCCTTGACACTAAGGTGCCTCAGCCCCATAAGGCCAGCGAGAGTGAGAGAGGGTAAGACCATTTCAACTACCTTACGTATACGTACCCATGTCAAAGGCATTTCTGGGTGGGGGCCATTTTTCGAGTCATCCATGTCTGAAGGAGCAGAGAGTCACAAGTCATGGTGCCGAGTATGCCTTGCGACCAATCTAGCCCCAGTTTCTTATGCTTACTTATCCATCGAGTTACTCAACGAGTCGACTTTGATCAATTCACTCACTCGCATAAACAAATGATGACTTGTTGACTTGTGCTATTATCTTCTTATGCCTTATCGTAAGCTAATCATCTGACATTTACTCCATTGCGTAGTATTCTCTCGTTTCACCTCTCTTTCAGCCCTACAGAAATGAATGCGACACGTCCCCTGCAAAAGTGCCCCTAAGCGCTCGGCTATCCCCACCTCTTCGGGAGCGAACGGCGCTCTAGCGGCCGTTGCTCGCACTCAAAAGGTGACCGGCATTCAGCCTCAAGCCTCATAAGGTAGGTAGGATACCTAAGGTACCCAGGCAGCAGAATTAGCATATCAATCAGAGGGTTCAGCGGAAGAAGGAGGCCTGAAGCTGATGAGTACCTACGTCAGTGAGCTTAGAACTTTCTCTCTGACTCTCAACTTGACTACCATGAACCAATTGCCAAATCCCATCTCTATCATGGCAAACACGTCATTGCTATGAGTACAATCATGAGTCAACTTGATCAGTCTATTGAAAGGACATAAGCTACAATCTAAAACAATATCTCTCTTTCCAAAGCCCAAGCAAGTTAACTACCAACTGCTAAGCAACTGATTGACCTGAAATCTTCTCCTTTCTTATCCTTTTCCCTTTAAACCGCTTCATCAAGAGTTTCCAATACCAATGGCATCAAATCACAAACCTTTTAACTTCACATTCCGCTCCAAGTTGGGATTGTGCCTGCACCATTTCTCCTCATGAGACGCTCTATTCCATTCAGTTGTAGACTCAGTCGTGCACCCTAGATAGTAGTACCGGCATGGGAATCTCGGATGTGACATTTTTCGGCATGCCGACTTCATATGCTTGTTAAGGTTTCCCGTGTTTGAGAATGTCTTACCACAAAATTGGCAGGTCAACCCGGCCCTTTTTATCGGAGACGTCCAATAGAGATTTGACATCTCCCCTATAAGTTCATATTGTTCGATCATGGGCGAACTTGTTACCCCTGGGCTAATCAAGGGGACCAATTCGAGGCTTAGGTCTGGCAAAAAGGGTAAGTGATGGGTATCCTGCTAGAGAGCGTTCGACTCGGGTGCATCACCTGTAGTGCTAGCTGAAGAGTAGTCCGAAAGCATCTCCGCTGCCTGTTGTTCAAGCTGAATCTCATGGTACTTCTCCAAATCAGGAAATGAGTCAAAGCTGCCACTGCCCAAGGCTTCTCTATTCTGACCAGCAGGCTTGTCCAGAAAATGAGCATCCCGTAGGCCTTCTGCGGGTGAATTGGAGGTTTGAGCTTGGCCATTGGGATCCCCCGTTCCTGCCATGAACATGCACATGAGGTCTTCCTCGGAAATGTCCATGCCAATACCAGAATCGTAAGAACACCAGGCCTTTGAGTCAAAGCTCACGTATTTCTCCACAATCGTGGATGATCGATTCATGCTTGCTGGTGTTCCGAACAGCGGCTGCAATGAGCGGTTGTCTTCGATGTCTTGAATTGCTGTAGTTTGATCAGTTCAGGTACTAAAGAAAGCGTAGCGCGAGATACTTACAAGATGACGCTGCGAAGAGAAAGTTGAAAGCTACTGACTGCAGTAGTAGAGCCACCATTGGGTCGACGACTTCAATATCGGGACACATGTTGCTCGTTTGAACAGGAACCTCTGGATTTGCCTGCACGTTTGAATCAACGGGCTGTGGGTTTCTGTGATAACCATTGTAATATCGTTGAACAACCTGCAGTCGAGTACCATAAGGTTTTGGGTCGGGCGGTTTGATGTCAGCGTGGGAAACAAGGCCTTCAACCAAATTAGAGAATCTGCCAAGATCTTCTTCTGTTCCCACAATGTCGTTGACAGATACACAATTAATGTTCCATGCGGCGCAAGCAACCTCGTCGAACAAATCTAGATCTTCTGTCTGTTGAAGGACGAAGATCTTCCATCGGCAAAGATCAGCAGTGAACCTAAAATTTGTTAGAGATGCTGAATTACGCAATCCAGGGACAGAAATACTTACTCCTTTTCTCGTTCTTTTAATCTGCCTGGCACTTTGCAAATCAACGCATCGGCCACCAGAAGAGCTTGAAGAAGCGGAATGAGGTGAGTTGGAGCTTGATTCCTCATGATATTCCTCAAAGCACTAAGGCCAGGATTTAAAACCGCCGCAGGATTTGCGCATTGTTCCCGAATGATTTCAAAGTCGGGCGAATTTGGATGTTCGTCACAGCGCCTTGATATCCTCCTACACAGGTTCCTTAGCCGCAACACGAACTTGTGACCGAGATCACGTCGGAGTTGGTAACTTTCAGCGTAATCGACCACCATCGTTCCACCCACTGTTACCTGGGTTACTGAAGGAGAGTGCACGCTGTCAGGGGCCTTAACTGGGGTATTATGAGAAGGCATAGGGTCGGACTCGGGAGATGAAGCAGGTGAGGGGAATTGCGTGGAAACCGAAGTATCCTTTGGAGAAACATAGTGCTCGGGTGTCGTCGAAGACGAGGCCTGAGATGGCAGGGTGGCAGTAGTTGCAGTATTCGGAGTTGAGCTGATGGTCGAAGGGCTATTATCACTTTCTGGGTCTATCCGTGGACCATGAAGGCCGCTAGTGATGCCAGAGATGTTGCTATTCCCACAAGGCGACGAGGGGGTTGGTAGGAGGTTTGGCGGCAACTGGTTCGTAGAAGACAGTTGAGGAGTCTCTGGGGCTGAGTACTCAGTGCTCATGGTATCAAAAGCTAGCATTGACGACTTGTATGGGGGATCAAGGGCCTGCAAGACATTGGGGTTTCTCATCTCAGTGGCAAGCTCGGAGGCTTGGCTTATCCTGAATCGATACGAGGGCGCAGTTTTACTGCGAAGCAGTAACATGATGATATCAGCTTGTGCATATAAGGTTGCTGTGAGGAGGGGACAGAACACGCGGTCCTTATCTCCAGGAGCGTCTTCAATACATCCTTCAAATGTTCTGTACTCAGTCTCGACAAAGGTCTGAACGGTACGATAATGGCCCAGGCGAATAGCGACGCAAAGAGGATCGTAGGTTACGTCAACATGATCGGGGCTGGGAGGAGCCTTCGACATTGGCCGAGTTCGTTCAACCAGCTCCAGAATATATTCGTACAAATCCAAGAAATCGTTATGCAAGAGGTGTGTAAGGAACATAGGGTTGAATCCAATTTTGACGTCTCGTGATCGCAGAAGTGGCTCGCAATACTCACGAAGGAGGTCCAGGTTGCCCTTTTGTGCAAGCTCCTCGATCTGAGCATTGTAGTCCGCCAAGCTCTCTCTTGCCTGTTTTGGGGTAATCTTGCCGAGCTGAAAGCATTCTTCGATATCCATTAAGCCGATATCCATGCTCCGGAGATTGATGTCCTGGAGGAGAGCGAAGCTGAGGAAGCCGTGTCGGCGCCACATATCGATGTCGAAGCCGCTGTACAGTGAGCGCTCGAGGACAGTGTCCTCCATCAGCAAGCGTAGCTCCTTGGTCGAGTCATCATCGGGCAAGACACTAGAAAGTTGAGCGAGTGCGTCTCGCAGAGCCTCATAATGTTGGAGAATTTTGGTAAAGCTAAGCGACAGTTGTAAGGGTGGAACAACTTGGATTCCGAGAACGCAACAGATGATCTGCTTGAGGTTCTTGCTCATCACGCTTAGCTCTATTCTATGTCTTATCCTGTCTTTAGTGATACCGAAAGACAGACAAGACTGGAATGGTTGCTTGAGTGTGATGAATCTTCCAGAGCCAGATGACACTGCGCTGTGAATGTAGTTACTGTATGAATCGTCAGCAACAAGGATAAAGTTTCAAGGAGGAGGGAACAAGGAGTATACATACTTTTCATAAATTTCGGTGTATCTCATGTATGGACCGTCGCTTTCTGGGAATGGCGATGCATTGTCATTCAAGCCTTGACGATAAGGCTGCTGTGTAGGGATGCTGATCGGATTCGACATGGCTGGATGCTCACTTGACGAGGCAAGGACCGACAAAGTGATAGACTCGTGTACACTAGCTATGCCGATAGTGATTGCTGTAATTTGTCTGTGTGAGAGAAGAACGAAGAACAGATGCTGAAGAAGAGAAGTTCACTTTACCACCAAAACATTGATGACTTGCGACAAAAGACAAGCCGATGGACAAAACTGCCCGTTGGTGGCAGGTGTTAGTGGACGGTGTGGCTGTGTGGGGAAATTTAGGAATCGATCATGCAGGAAGGGAAGTTGCGGGGACGGGGACAGGATCGTTCCTTTTTCAACCTGTTCTCGATGAAATGATGACCTTGGGTGTCGATGCTACCTTTAAATAGGTAGGTAGGCAGAAGAACCAGGATTTTTAGTAAATGCGGTCAATTCAGCCAAAAAGCTAATATTAACGAGTGGATGAACCGTGAAAATATCTGAAGCCACAAGAGCAAGTAGATGACTCTATACCGTCCACCACGGGATGGTGCGAGTGTAATTCTAGGAGGTTATTTACATTGAGACTGCCTGAAGAACAGAATACCATATGGGAACCATGCCCGCCTGTAACATGATGCCGACTAGCACGTACCGTAACTGTGTAACTGTTCAGCTCATGTTGTAATGCGCAGTTTCATTGTAGTTAACCCAACTAATGCTTCTCGTAACTCGGCCTTTGTAGTGGTGAGATGATCACTGCCAAAGGAGACCTTACTTTGCTAAGAGAACTTAAATCTTAAATATGTGTCACTTTCGACAAAAAGAATTCAGGTATCTCATCCTTAACTGAGCCAGCAAAGTATCCTTATAGTCCTGCTGTAGACTCCCATTGGTCGTTGAACCACCAGCACAATGGGCATTGCCTTTTGAGCCCGCGGCTGAACCAATCAATAGCTAGTCTGCAAGATGGCAACTCATCTTGAGGTTCTCTCAACTCTCTTTTTAGTCTACTGATCCACAATCCTCGCCTTGTTGGCAGGTACCTGCAGCAGTCGAGACACCAACTCCATGCCCGGCTTGATCGACCCCGGGCATCTCTCGGCCGAAGCCGTCGGAGGAGATCCTCCATATGTAGACATGAGCATGACATGGAAAATTCTATCTCTTTGCTCCTGTTCCAGGTGGCCACGTGTGATGCGCGACAAGGAACCGAGAGGTTGCACAGCCTCGAAATGGCAAGCAGTTTCTTGCAGGTCATCGCTAACATAACCTTGTCCGCCAGTGAAGCTTGGCTGAAGATCATGGTAAGGATCTCGGGCGGTAGTTTAAATAGTAGAGACGAGCTTGGGTTGTTCTCAATATTCAGCTGACAGTGTCAGCTTCTGCATTACATGGCCAAGGCTGAAACACACTGTTAATGGGTTTTTGAAAGGAGTAGTAGAGCAGCAAGCCATAGGCTCTGATGGCCTAGACCCACTCCTGAGTTGAACTGGCATTGCAGATATTTATAAGAAAGTCCCTTGACGATGTTCTGTGAACATTTGAGTGACATCACCAGTGATAGTGAGATGGAAGAGAACAAAGAAATCGTCTCTGCCATCGATCGTATAGCGCAAGTCTGGGGACATGAAGCTAGCGTATCTTTATACCATTGAAGAAACATGCAACGCGGGACGGCATTGCAGTCATAAGCTTCATCACTGTAGACAATTAAATATTCCGAGATCAGACTCAAAGATCAAGACAACCGTTCTTCTCTCAGCAATGCTTCACCTTAGAAATATAGTGAACCGAACGCTAACATCACCTGGGGAACATCTTACGCCAATTTATGGTCTATGATTGGCCTGCAGGCTCCTAATTGCTGATCCACCCCGCGACGCCAGACGCGTAAAGTCGCGTCTCCCACTTTACGCCCTCACTAACCACCCACTCCTTGTCCATTTTCACTTTCACATCCATACAGAGATTCACGAGACAACGGCATCATGTTGCGGCAAGACTTTAACCGAATTGATCCCAAGAGGCGAAATGTGGTCGACCATCGCAAGAAGCAGTTTGCTACACCCACATACAAAGATCTTGACTACCCCCATCGTCTCAACTTTTACACGGATCCTCCCACTGCGGATATCACCCTCGAGCAGTTCGAGCAATGGGCCATCGACCGACTTCGAGGTAAGCTGCAGGGTTTTGAATAATGGAACATATCTAATATCCGATAGTTCTCGCTGAGCTCGAGGCATGCTCGTTCCGCAACAAGACTCCCGCCGAAACAGCAACTCATATGAAGCCCATCCTGAAAAAGCACCTTTTCCTCGAGGCCAACAGCTCTGGCTCCAAGAAGATCTTCGAGCAGCGCCAAAAAGATCACTACGGCCACTTTATCCTACGACTAGCCTTTTCGTCCACCGAGGACCTGCGACGTCGATTCACACGGGTAGAGACGATGCTCTTCCGCCTGCGACTCAACGATGACGATCTTGCGGAGCGATCTGCCTTTGTCAAGACCCTTGGTCTGGACTGGTGCGAAGATGTGACAGAGGAGGATAGGAGAGAATACGCTGCAGAACTTGCCGCCTTTGCCAGCAACCGAAAGGGCGAGAATGATGATGATACCTGGTTCAAGGTGGACTGGGAGCGAGTGCCTGAACTGATTGAGAGCCGAAGAGTGTTCTTGAAGGGCGGAAAGGCGTTTGTGCCAGGCCGAGAACAAGCCGGTATGGTCGTTTCAGAGTTTAGCTCACGCCTGGAGCGACAACTGGAGGTATGATCTACCCATTCAACGGTGGGAACCTCTGATAAACTGACAGTGTATAGTTGACCGCCCGTGCTCTTCCTCGATTAGACGAAGACGACCGACTCACACCTATCCTCAATCATCTTTCCAAGAACTTCATCACCCCCGATGCTTCTTACATGTCCAGCACAGCCGCGGTTCCCGGTGCCGAAATTAGCGCTGCCAACGTCGACAACCTATCTCAACACTTCCCAGCCTGCATGTCCCACTTGCATCGCTCACTACGCCGGGACGCTCACCTCAAGCACTATGGTCGACTGCAATACTCACTATTCCTCAAGGGTATTGGCCTCAACCTGGAAGAGTGTCTTGTGTTCTGGAGAAAGAGCTTCCACAACATTACGGACGACAAGTTCAACAAGGAGTACCGTTACAATATTCGTCACGTATATGGTGATGTTGGTGGTGATTCCAACCGAAGGGGAGGTGGTTATAGTCCCTTTAGTTGTCAGAAGATCCTCACTGAGCATCCTCCTGGCCCCGGTGAGGCACATGGATGCCCGTACCGACACTTCAATTTGGAGAATCTCACGGCACTCGTACAAGCCATGGGAGTCAATGACCGCTCTGTTCTCCAAGGTGTTAAGGAGGATAAGGATAAGCAAAAGTTTCACATGGCATGCAATCGGTAAGTTTATGTGCTTTGGGCCTACATGAACGTATATACTAACTATGCCTACAGCGTATTCGAGCATTTGCACAAGCAAGAGATCAAGAAGGCCAAGGATGAGGGTGTCATGACACAAGCACAGCTCGAGACTATTGTTCATCCCAATGAGTACTTTAAGCGTAGTTTCCTGCTGAAAAACCTCGGCAGAGAGACAGACGTGAGAATGGAGGGTTGATTGCTCCAGCACGAGTCATTGGTTTATGGGAACATGATGGATATAAGACGCTTGCAAGTCTATCACTTTGTAATTCTGGGTTGTAGGAAATAGGAGTAAGGCGTTGGAACGTAGCCTTGGTACGGACATGTATGAAACCACTGGGTATATACTCGAGAAGACAATCTCGGTAATCAGAAATCGAATATTCTTAGAAGCGGCACAGGAACTCTTCGATTGACCGCCTACTGCGCAACAGCCCTATAATTCTCGAATTAAGTCAATATAACTACACCACAACCTCACCGTTTTACATATCGTTGGGTTCTTACTTCTTAATCGCCATGTGCATCATTCTTACGCACCTCAGTTTAACTAACCCCCCTTGGTAACCGTTTCCTCCAGAACCCATGTCAAATACCGCCAACCGTTTTCACCTTTTTTTTTCCTTCCTCACAGCGACGTCACGCCCCCATGTCTGTTGTTTTTTATAGACCGCCCTGTTTTTTCAGCGCAACGTCGTGTCGCGGAGCTGCACGATGAGGTCAGTGGGCGGGATGACGAAAGGGGCGTGGGTCAACTGTCAGCGAGCCAGCAAGTGAGGGTATTCGCAGGGTCTTTCGGGGAGATGCATGATGGTGTTGACAGGGAGTTGCACGGAAGAGACAAGAAACCCCTTCTTTCTGGCATTCTTTTCTGCTTCTAGATACGAATGCTGTTTTGTCTCTTTCTATTTTCGAGTTTGCATCTGCGAGATATCCTGGTTGATCTTCAGAGGCTCAACTGGAGAAAATCTATCTCTATCTTTTGTGATGATCTCCCGTGCAGTTAGATATTCTCCACCAGAAAAACTCACATGAGATCCAGTTCTTTTTCGTTTCGTTTCCAACTCTCTGGTTCAACCGTCGAGTTTTTTTTCTTTCTTTCGGTGTGGCTCCTGTCACCGCTCTGGTCTTGTTGATTAAGGGAGAAAAATGAACCCTTGACGCAGGAGAGGACGTCATCCCTTGCGGCACTGAAGGTGAAGCTAACTGGCGTTGGCGTTGGTGCGCGGGACCCTATGACATCTGGCTGCATAGCTCGCAGACACCTCCGTTTTCTGGTTAGACGGATGAATAAGATAGGTACTGACGGACATGTTGGGAGGCTGGGGTGTGTAAGACTGCACATGCACAGAAAAGGGCTCATTCATTGAGGATGGTGATAACATCACGACGTATTCTGCATGGAGTTCGATAATTAGACGGTAAAGTCGGCATTAAGACGGACCTGATTAAAACTATAATCCACGGAGTCAAGATCCCGTTATTTCCTTCGGGCGGATCGGCTTCGGCATCTTTTTATGCTACGGAGCATATGCTTTCAGATCCGTCCATGCCGTTCCGCTGCTTTAAACGGACGACATGCCGAACAGTCCTCAAAGTTCGGGGAGTCGGTCCTAAACCGGTGAGCTTATTCTCACCTATTGATTATGGCGTTTGTTGTCTCAGAGTGACAGACAGCCTTGTTTGAATGATCAATGTCTCTGCCTCTTTTCTAAAACAGAGACATGCTGCGACCTACTCCCCGACTTCACCCACGACTCCACCACCACAACATAACACCTGCAAGGCAAGACAAGGGTTTCATGTCTCTAATTCAACCCATGCCAAGGAAAATCAACGGCCTGATAGCCTCATAATTACTGCGTGTCAGCTTTTGCAGCGGGCGGTAGACCAGCAGGCTGGGACATTTTCCCATTCCCATTCTCGTTTCTATACGTCGGACGGAGTATATACCCCGGCTTCACTGCAACCCCGCGGCCCGATGAGATACTATTTCCAGCTTGGTCGAACGCTAGGTGATGAAGTGAATGGAACCCAGAGCAAGGAACGCAACAGGCACACGACTCACAGAAAAGCTTGGCACGGGACTTGCAAGTTGCAACTCTACACCAAACGCTGGGCTCAAAGTCTTTCACGATGAGAAGAAGCAAGACATGACCACTTTGGGCAACTCGTAGTCTCGGGCTCTCTAACATCCGGCACTGGTCCCGTCAAGCCACCGCCGCCACATTATTTCCTTTATTCCCTTTCTCTCAAGCCGAGGCTGGCGGGCGGGGGGGGCGTTTCCTAAACAGAGTCTAGGCCTGCATCACTCTATTTGAAGGATAACGGCAGATGCAACACGAGCCAGTCAAGTCAAACCAATGTTACATTCCAGTCCCGTCGCACTTTTGTAGACGCATCCAACTGCCGCTCCCACGCTCAATAGTTGAAACTCTGTTTCCTTGCTGGCGCGTTGAGCGCTGGGCCAGGAGCAGGAGGAGGTCGAGTCGTACATTAGCTCCTCCATATGTGCTTGTTTAGACTACGTCAAGTGACCAGGATGTTGAATAGCCTAGAGCAGTTACTGTACACTAAGAGGCTGGCATGGCTTGCAGAAGTGCGGCAACGGTGTTTGAACTTGTGTTAGCATGCTGCTATCTCCGGCACTCACTCTGCTTGTGCCGTACGCGAATTGACTTTGACTTTTCATGGTTGGCTGGGCAAACTCAAGCTGAGCAGTCAACAGCTGAATCGCATCTGCAGGTCTTGCTATGAAATGAGCTGCAACTGTCATCGATAGACGGGCATAGGCAGATGTGACATAGAGCTTATGCAATCATCGCAAGCCAATCTGCATGTGAGCTTGCACCATTGTTGATTATACATTGACTCTGGTACCTCAGGCACTCACATCCATGTCATGTCGTCGTAATCTCAGACGCATCTCCGAGACAACTCTAGACCGTGACGAGTGGGATAGTGGGAATAGCCTCAAAAAAGAACAGGGCGAGACAGAGAGAAAAATGCAGAGGCAGATACAACCATGGAAGAGACTCCACCGAAATCTGCAGAAATAAGCAAGTAAACCGAAGAGTGGAGATGATATGGGTGCGAAAAAATCCCAAACCCTAACCGAGGAAATCGCCAAAGCCGGGATAAAACCTGGAGAAGGACAGTCACAGTCGGAAGAAAGGGGGAGGCGAAAAAGGAGAAGGAAAAGGGAAGGTCAGAAGTCAAAGTGAAATGAACCGAAGCGAGACCGCCATGTCTCCATTCCCATTCCATTTCCATTCCTATCTGTAATCCAGACCTAGATGAGACTGACAGATGATGAAGATTGGAGCGAGTCTCTCTGTTGGCTGTTGCATACACAATTTCCCCCGCTTGACTTGACTTGACTTGGACAGAACGGAGAAGTTGGGGAGCCAAGACGTCAGCGGCAGGTATGTGACCATGGCTTTTCGGCAGCCAGCTTGAGTCTGCAGTTGAAATTCCACTTGTAGAGCCTCTTATTGGTTCCGAGAGGGGAGAGTAAAAATGGAAGACACCGTTAAAAGAAAAAGGGCCAATAACAGTAACTCCGACCCTGGTCGGGAGCCAAAGCCAATGCAATGCGAGAGACGGCTCGTAGCGTCGAAGGCGTCCTTGACGAGTGTTCGAGGTCAGAGGTCAGGCGTTAACGACCAACATGCAAAAACATAGAGATAGGATTGGAGGGAGAAGACAAGTCACAAGAACGATTGATATAATATGATGTGATGAGAGAATTTTGATAATCTGTTAAGAATAAATAGATAGATAAATAGCCTGTCCAATAAGGTATAGGCCATGCCAGGCACCAGGCCGTGGTCTGCGTGTATTCCCACGATGAAGAGAATATAATGATAAAACATACAAGTAACCCAACATATATCCGAAGCGCCCGGTAGAAATAAACAGGGTATCCGTGGGTATACAAGAAGAAGAAGTAAAAAATAAAATAAAAACCCCCCATGAAAATGATATGACAATGTTATCCTATCCCAAAGAAACTCCTGACATGAACGTCGTCAATACAACAAATAAAAAAGGTGGTCATGAAAAATAGAAGAGGCAGCGCCTCAGTGCTACTGCATCTCACATGAGGCATGAGGCAGTGCCCTGGTGCTCTCTCTTGGAGGGATGATCTGCCGTATGCTGGCTGAGCCTGGCAAGTGCTGATCCGGAAGCTGACGGGGGGTGCCCATACGTTGACGTTTGGTGCCGGACATGCCGCACCCAATCACTCGAATGCCCTGAACCTCAAAAGACGGTTCCTGAGACTTTGGCAGAGCTGACTGAATGTGAATGGGTAAATGTCGTGGCCGTCGGTATCGCTTCGGTTGGTGGAAGAGTATGCCGATCCATTTCGTCCTTGCAGTAGATGTTCATGTTGATGTCCAACTGCTGCTCTGTGGCGATGGATGGCTTTGCTCTTGTGTTGGATTGGGCTGCCAATGCAATCATTGGGCTGGCCCGTTTGGCGGGAGGGGGATGAATTCATGCGGCATGCTGTTAAAGGCCGAATATCATATTCCTTTGCGCCGAAAGTGGTGTTGTTTGGTGTTGATCGCGGTTCATGTCGCAATGGTTTTGTTTCCCTCCACCAAAAAAAGCAACAAAAAAACAAAAAAAGCTGAATTGTAGTCTCGTGTGTTACTCGTGTGTTCAAGCTTGGGATTGTTGTTTTGTTCATTTATTTGTAGCCGACCATCTTTGCGCAGCGTTCGCAGTAGTAGAGGTTGTGAGCGATGCGAACCATGCCCATGGTGCTGACGTCGTCTGTTGAAGTGGCCTCGACTGAGCGAGCGCATCGCATGCAGCGAAGAACCTCGACAGAGGCGATGGGAAGAGCGATTGAGTCCATGCTGTATCTGTGGCCGGAGCTGGAAGTGTCTGAGTCGGAGGCTGAAGGAGTTGATGATGTTGAGCTGGATGATCCAAAGTGGTGACTTGAGGGTCTGGCGGACATGATGGAGAAGGGAGGCAGGGCAGGTAATATAGATATTTTGATTGATGTAGGTACCACAAGGGGCAGACAGGGCAAGGAGAAGCTAAAGCCTTTTTGTTTGTTTCAAGTGGATGGGGATGCGCTGGCGCTTTTGCTTTGTACTCTTGATGCTTCGCCCTGAAGGGGGACTGTGCTGCTTAAGAAGGATGAGAGAGTGACCAGGGGCCTTGGCTTTGAACTCTGGAGCCTTGAAAACAAGCCCGTCCGGGGAGGGGTGTGTGGTGTGGTGTAGAGAATTGGAAGCCTGAACAGAACAGGGCCAGGGCTGCGCTACGTATACGTAAGACAGATACGGTAATGTACGTTACGGAACTGTAGCACAGTTGTGCAGGTGGCTGAGGCTTAATCCGGTATGGTATGGTATGGTATGGTAGGTTGCAGCACTGAGCACTGAGAGAGAAGGGTCCTTATGTTGATCGAGCGACAGTGGTGCAGTTGTTCTAGAGCGTCCCAGGGGTATCGAGTCGAGTCGTATCGTGGATGAGGATAGTTGCAGAGGTAGTTTCTGAATTCAATGGGCGTATTTGGGGGGTGAGGAGGCCTTTTTATCAAAATGGCTTTTCTGAAATCTACTAGCAATACCAATGTAACGCGCAGCCAGATCAGAGAGAAACAGGGCAGTCCTCAGTGTGTGTGTAGGTGGTTTGGGTTCTGGGGCTACGTAAGTTTTAGCTGATGCTAAGCCTAGATCGATGATGCCCATCCATTGTCCACGGAGTGTCTTGCGAGCGGAGTAAGGATCGGCAGTGGCAGCAGCAAGGCATTGCCAAGCCCAGCAAAACGGAGAGCCCAGTCCACGCACACGCCCCTCTTCAAGGGATCGGGCATTCAATTCAATTCAGCAACTGTAAACACAGTCGCGGCATATGCCAGTATAAGACAGACGAAGCTCTGAATGAGGTGAGTGGATTAATCGTCCAAGCAACCATAAGCTCTCGGGTTGCCGGGTCTTGGCTTGAAACTTGGCGTTTCCTGTACTGTACAGTATGTGTATGTACGACGGAGGAAGAAAGTGAAAGCTGCAGCTGCAGAACAGAGCAGAGTCAAAACGGAGGAGGGGGGGCGTGTCTTGGCAGAAACAGGACTGACCGATGCAACATCAGGTCTTGGGTCCTGATCAGGCGAAGCCCGTTCGTCTCCCTCCGTTTACCCAGACCCCATAGCTCCGTTTTTGACTCTGCTTTGTCGGGCTTATGCGATCAAACGGGGCTTACAATCAATCTCAAGCTTTTGTTTTGGCTTGTGACTGCGAATAACGTTTGAAGGTTCAGCTGCCTTGGTGAGCCAGTACGCCGTATCTGATTGATTAACCCGAGTCTACAGAACTGCCAAGAACAGTAAACTCTTATCATCCCCTGTAGCGCCCGTGATCATGATTATTATGATCATGCCCATGCTGGGTGACACCCAATTCGTACTTGTTGGGAGGCTGGCTGAAAGCCTATCCGCTTGTCTCGGATATGCCTGCACTCACTTCACTGTCAACTGTAATATCTCACAGCACGGGACGGGAATAACCAGCGTAGACTGCTTACGACGACAACGGGGCACAGCTTCAGAAGACAAAGTAAAGGTACAGCGCAACATATTCATGCGATATTGCCTTTTCATCAATTAACACCTCGACAACAAAGAGAGCA
Source organism: Fusarium sp. NRRL 53497 (assembly GCA_013184445.1). Lineage (NCBI taxonomy): Eukaryota > Fungi > Ascomycota > Sordariomycetes > Hypocreales > Nectriaceae > Fusarium > Fusarium sp. NRRL 53497. The sequence goes on along the minus strand of JABCJZ010000235.1, from coordinate 110,456 downwards.
CATGGCGGGAAAAAGTTTATTGCTGTTCTGTCTTGTTGTCAATCGTTGCTCCGGGCTCCCGTAACGGGGTCTTCCTTGTTCAATGGGAGCTTCCTGCAAATTAGCTTACAGTATCACGTTTATGAAGCTTCTAGCTTCAGGGCCCAAAGTCCGTGCTTGAACCCTGTACCTGTCTGTATCACGCACTCACTGTAACTGTAACTTTCACTTTTCAGTGGCTTGGACCATGATGAGCTGTCCTGTGTTTCTCTGGCAAGATGAGTCAAATATACCATGGTGTAACAATTCAATCGACCGCCTCATGTTTTTTGTTTGTGAATTTGGGTTCACCGTCAAATTAACCCCGGATCGGCCAGCTCAGCCCAGCAAGGGCATAGGCACATGGATTAGACAAAGCAAAAGGAAAATCTCAAGCTGACTGTGCGCCCGTCTTCCGCGGATGCCTGTTGCTGTCTCAATTGGAAGTGAAAGTGACAGACTTTTCGGGTTGTACGGCATGGGACACTTGATAATGGCGCTTCAGCCGCGTCCGCGAAAGGCCGCGCAATTGCTGCAGTTAATGAATGAAATAAGCATCTGTCACATTTATCTCAGACAATGGCGTTCGCGTCGGGCGGCAGAGCAGGCAGATGCAGTTAGTTAACCCTTGTTGTGCAACCAATATTTATATGAAGGCGGATCTGTGGATGGAGTCTTGAATCCTAGGGCGGGTTTCACGCATATCGCGGGCCTTGTGAGAGAGTTTCTGTAACGCTCAACGCTCAACGCATCAACACGGACAATTGGCATTGTTCAACCGTTTGTTTCTCAACGCATGAAAGAGTCGGCATTGGGTGCCAAGCTTCATGTGCTAGGGCATTGCAGGATTGTAATTTGCAAAAAGGTTCGGCCTCGTATGGAAATGCGCTATTGGATGGCTGTCACTTACAAGCCTCATTCCTGATGCAACTTAGACAGCCTGACAGCAAAGGAACAGAGCCGTGAAGGACACCACGATCTAAGCTCCAGGGTCCACCAAGCAGGGAGATGCCTTGATTGAACAGAATGCTACACGTACCCGGCGCTTCGGGTTTTTTTTTTTCTCACGAGTGCAACGCTGGGCTCACGGGCTCCAATATTGATGTTGAAATGAACGAACGAACGAACAAGACGAGACGAGATGGACCCCTAGATTTTTTGAGGGCTGAGCGAGAACGAAGGTGAGAACCCTGTCCTTGCATGATGAGCCTGAACCGTTGGATTGGGCTCTGAGCTAGCTAGCGTTAGTGTACCCAGAAATAGAGCATGTTGGAAGGTGTAGAATGGCATGTTGGGTTTTGGCAGAGAGTCAGAATTGTTCAAATACGATGCAATGGCTGGCGTTTGACGATGATAATGCCTGCTTCTTCTTTGCTGTCTCTGGCCTGTGGGCCATGTTGGGATGAATTGCTATTTCGGGTTCATCTTGTCCGCCTTTTGGCTCTCCAGGGGCCCTGGCCGTGACTCACAAAAGGTTGTGAAGTGCTTGCTGGCAACATGCAAATCGACGAGGTTATTGACTCCACTAGATCGATATCGCAGTAAGCAGTAAATGGATTTAGCGAACGGAGATCTTGGCAGGGCATTCCGTTCAGGGCGTTTGAAATCGAGATCCAAAACAGTCCTAGTGCTATCGGCGACTCCTTTGATGACACAGCCAATTTCCGATCTTCAGGGCACCAGGACGAGAGTCTTGGCTGGACGGACTGACTGGACCGGACGGACCACAAGAACAAGATTGGGGAGGGGGATCAAGCTTCGGTTTCGTTTCGGTTTTTTACTGTCTCATGACCGACCCGTCGCCGTTTGAATGGAGATATCTCGTTAACTACGGCGTATAATGCAATGCAATATTTTCTTGTGGGTTGAGTCCAGTCCAGAGCATTCCACTGTAACGAGATAGATGAACGTTCTAGACGGAGATATTAGCAGACGTGTAGAAGGGACTGTCTCTATCAATTTACTAACGCGGACCTTTTATGGTGAGCATAAAAAAGCAAGGCAGAGCAGAGCAGAGCAGAGCAGAGCAGAGCAGAGCAGAGCATCGTATGGACAGAGTACAGAGTTCAATTTCTTTACAGGCCTTGAGCATCTCGATGGCTTCACAGGCCATGATTGGATTGGCCCCCAAAGGTGCAGTGCATTTGCAGTGGGTGCCTTGCCAAGACCATGGAGAAGTGTAAAGCCCATGCACGGCCACGCACAACCGGCCGAGTCGTCCATGTCAGTGGTCCTCACCATCCGGCACACTCGAGACAGTATGGCACAAGAATGCCATGCCATCGGCATCGTAGCATGCAATCGGCATCGCGAGTTTCTTTCACGGGCCACGGAGCATCTCTGCCGTCTTGTTCTGTCTAGGCTGGCTGCGCGCAATGACCCGTCAACAATACCCTGCAGCTAGCTCATCATGATCTCTAAATAAGTGATTTACAGGGTTGAGCTATTCTCGATCGCAGTGGCTATCCGTTATCTGGTGAGCGGCCCTGAACATCACGGGCATCTCTAGTTAGCTACAGCTGTCAATAACCGTTGAATGATGCAATCTCCATAGCACGCGCGTGCGTACTGTCGCGACATGACACAGGCAGCGCTTATCTGTAGCAAGACTGACGTCGATAGTTACGCAGCACCCACGTGTAATTGAACCCTCAGCCCTCTCGATGCCCAGAACCTGAATTACCTTATTCATCGGATCAGCAAGATCATCGAATTGCTGTAGCAGGTCTAGGCTGGCGGGAACGCTTATCAGAACCCGCGATCGTCTATCACTTTTTCGCCTCCGGTGGTACCGATGAGAGGATATGTGGGGTTTTGGGCTAGGGGATCTGATTGATGGATTGATTCGATTCATCAGAAGATAAACATGGATAACAGGCCAGGTGTGGGGTGAGAACTGTTTGATCTTCGTTACAGAGTAATTAATCATCGAGATTGTTTTAATTAGACTGCTACTGTAGTAGAACGCGAGATAGATACACACTGTCATATCTCGATCGATCACTAATTCATCCGTTCAACCCTTTATGAGAACCGTTTTAAACTGGATTAACGGGTCTAATGTTTGGTAGAGTAAGCATCCGGACACAAAACGGCCGCCATTTTATAGTGGTGGTGACTGGTTTGAAGAAATGCCCATGGCTGCCACCCACAATTCCCATGCCGAAACCACGAGAATTGGCACCCCTCCGCTACAATCTCCCAGCATTCATCGAATCGAAATTTACCCAGCGTGGAAATAGGTGAAAGTCTGTTTTTTCCGTCCCTGGGAGGCTAATCAATACCCTTTTGTTGCATCCGTAGATCGATCTCGAACACGCTCTAAGAGAAATTGCCTTCATCAGGTGATGGACCCAAAGCCACATCGAGATGGCAACGCCACCCGGCCGAGATCCTCTACCAAACCTGCGATGCTCATCCGTTATCTCCAAGACTCCCGTCCGGAGGAGCTCCTGTGAGCCAATAGCCTCTCGGGTTTCAGTTTTTTTTTTCTCTCCACATATCCATGCTCAGGGCAATTTCTCGATTTTACGGATTTAAGATGGAGGAATGGCCCAGCTCATCAATGCCAATGCTAATGCTGTACGGGATCGAGACAGGGCCTCATCGCATCGGGGTTTTGAATGACCCTTTTCTTAATTCCCACCCCATGTCACTCTTACGCGTATCCATTTTATCTGATGCGATGCGATACGCCGCCATGCAACACGATGCGATGCGATGCCGCGGCATTCTCTCTTGCATCTGGGAGCCCCAATGCATGGCGCTGTATTTTAAGCTCCCCGACGGATGCGACGGATCAATGTGTTCTGTGTCAGACTCAGACGGTCATGAAATGGTCACTAATTTCTTGGCAATCAATCCGTGCCATAAATACATTCACTAACTGTCTCTAACGTTAGCTCTGGTTTGAACTTTGAAGCAATTGCTGACTGATGTTTCTTACTCAATCAATCAATCATTATTTCCGCGCTGACTGAGGAAATAATGCCGCTCACGCATCCACAACAACAACACCATCAGCTGAATCAAAACTCAGATTCAGAGTCTAGACTCTGGCTTGGCGGGGTCCCCTACTTTTTTACTTTTACCTTTTCCACTGGCGTTTTGAACTGGGGGTGGGGCCCGCGTGGGATGGTCCCTTTGATTGAATGATCGACCCGCTTGGACATGAACAACGTGTGTTTTGCATATAATTAAATTAATCACTCTAATTCCTACTGTAACTCTAACAATAAGTCTGCCACAGCCACGTTATTTTGTCATAACCCTCTTGGTCAAACCCCAGCAAGCGCTTACAGAGCACCGCAAAATGTTGCATGGCAGGACTGGAGTCTCTTGCGGGCTAGAACTCGTCTTGGCGTCGTTCTGTGGGAAATTACACTAAGGTACGGATACCTTTAAGGTGAGACGTTGAAATTCCATATTCCAGAATGCGCCATCTTGCAGCGCTCGGATCTCAATACGGACTTTTAACTCACGGGTCCGGTGATCCAGGGCTGAGGAATTATGGAGCGGTGAGCTCTCCTAAACCAAAGGTCCTTTGGAAGGATCTAGCTTTTTGTCAGACGATGGAGGCTCAGCTCTAGAATGGCCTCTGTGAGTCTGTGTTAGCTGCTCATCAAATGAAACCAGTTCCAGACCAGAAGCTCGGTCGATATGACTGTTTCGGCCAGACTCTAGAAACGTCCGTGACTTTCTTGATGCGGCAGAGGGTGCTCGTGCTTGATGCATTGTAACTGAGCACTATGCACCTGGTTGTTTTGAGACCAGAGTGCATAGGAAGATCGGTACTCTCGGAAAACCACATTGGTTTGAGCACCTTAAGCGAGGGTTTCCGTGTGATAACCCCTCAGGTATTTTGTCAGGTATTTTATCAGTTATTCTATTTGATATTCTGTCAGATCATGATGGAGCTCGGTAACGCCGATACGGAACAGGCTTGGCTTGGCTTTCATTGATTTTATTACCGAAGTCCGTGACCGTATGTCAACAAAGACTCTCGAACCGGTCCTTTCATCGTGGTTTCAGTGTCTTTAAACCATGCTGCTATTCTTACCAGCCTGGACAAAGTGAACGTCGTTGCTCTGGCTCTGGCCTGGGCCATGCTACGCCTCCGGAAAAGACCGTTATCGATAGCTCGGCATTTCATACAACGATGCTTGAATTAGGCCCTTTTCCGCTTGGGCCGGGACCCGAATGGTTCCTGGCTAATTCGAGAACATATCTCTTATACGGAATCCGTGCCCCGTGCAGTCCACTATCATTGTTCGTTCTTCGGGGTCCTCTGTCGCCCTTCTCCGTTGCGCCTTGTCGCACAAGCTGACCAATGGCGACGAGCAATGACTCAAGAAACTCTCGCACCTCCGCCACGTCCTATTGGACAACTTCGGTTCCTTGGACCCTGGGAAACTTCTCGGGAATAGCCAGGATCATCAGAGGACGTTCTAGACCTTGGCCATGGGTTGCGTGTCCTCGTGCCCTGAGCCACAGTCTTGGCGAAGGTTTGGGTGTCTAGGCATTCTGCTTCGCGGTCTAGAACGTCTGCGACTGCGACTGTGGCGTCTCGGATGCGGTGGGAGCATATCACAACGGCTTTTGTGGGCGGTTTGTGAAGCCCGAAGAATGAGATGAGAATGACAAGGGGGGAGTTTGAATTGAAATGCAGGCGGTTACGGTGCGGTGCGGTGTTTGTGACTGAGGTCACGCGAGGCTTGGCGAGGCTTGGTTTCGGTATGTTTGTTTGGATGCCTATGTCTTGGGCGTCTAGGACTGCGACGAAATGACTGATTGCTGAACCTTGTGACTTGGCATCGTCCAGGGTATGTGTTTCGAAAGATGCTGCCGCAGTTGGGTTGGTCGTACTAACGGTTGGAGGGGTCTTTCTTACGCCCTTATGCTTGCTCTAATATTGAGGGTGTTGGCTTGATAACGGTTCCGTGTCCCTTCTTTCGACTTGGGCGTTAACATGGTCTCAAGGTCTTTAGTTTGGTGTTGGGCCGTAACTGTCGAGCATCAGGCATTTAGGAATACACGTATTTGGGTGAGGCTAGTCCTCTCGGTGTGTTTTGAACATGCAGAAGAACATTCCCAAGGTCATAGAAGACAAACAGTAGGTTAATATTTATAATCAGTATCCGTGTAAGTCAAGTTATACGTAGTAAGCGACTATTTCTAGCTCCCAAGTAACTGTCGATCATGTCTGTTTAGGGAATGCCTGTCGAGTTACATACCCTACGGTTTCGCAGGTGCCTGAGGGCACATTACGTGGACATGTCAGCTTCATCATTTCAACACTGGAGAACAGCAACTACTCTCAGCAGCAGAATCTCCTCAGAATGAGTAAAGAAATGGATCTTATTGATACTATGTCCATGGCTTCTACCGTTGATGGCCCTGGTACACCTACTCATACAGTCACAACCGAAATAAGCACAGACTACACCGAGTCCGTCCCCTACCCCGGAGCTATCTTCATCATCCGCCACCGGGACTCAGGCAAAGTAATCACTATAGTGAACGGGGAACTACGACTATGCGAAGGATTTAACCGCAGAGGAGGCTTTCACTGGGAGTGCATCGAACGGGATAGATGGTTGGGTTTCCGCAACTGTGTATCTGGAACTATCATCGGCCACAACGAGAGGAAGAAATTCATCGCCAGTGTCAACAAGCACCAAGGTCATGAGTACTTTACCCTCCGACCGAACCCGCAAGGTGGCTATGAGCTTTTAATGAGACATGGACAGGAGTTGTGGAGTATGACGGTTGGAGATGATGGGAGTGAGTTGGTTGAGACTAAAGGCGAAGGTTCCTTGTGGGATTTCTTGAAAGTCCCGGACTATTAAGCTGAGGATATGATGACGGTTTCTTGTCATGTTCGGGCTATGGTTCACTTCACTTCGACGCATTACCACAGAATCCTCATGTTCTGTACACACTTATCTGTTATATCAATGAGATGGGCTAAAGTCACACGTATGAAAAATCTCTCATTACTTTACACCACAAGCTCAAAACGAGCTACTGCACCTTTCGGCCGAAATTTTGAATTACAGAGAGGAAGTTGAAGAATACTGTTACCACCAAGAAACCGTTGCTGGTCTGTTGCACTTTGCATGTGTCTTGCTTCCCCTGATAGTGCCATACTCCTGAAATATAACGGGGTTGGATCATAATTAGTCAGAATACTATATTTAAAGCTTGACAACTTCCTTCTTGAATCAGAACCCTTCAACATCCAGAGAGTATAAAATTCGAGAGGTGAGTGTTGAATGTTTCGTTGAAGAGTACCGTGGCACCTCGGAAATCTTGAAAGCTTCAGGATTCGATCGTCTTCCTGCCTATATTGTTGGGAAAAGTTCTAGCGAGCATAAACAAAGAGCTTGCAGCATTTATTTGATTACATCCTTTCATGGACCTGATGACTGGATCTACTCAAGTCGAAGTAGGGGCTAGAGTCTATCTCGTTTACTGTTCTCGTTATGTGATCGTCCTGCTATGCTTGATATGTGCATTCGCCAGCCTACTTTCGTTGTATTGCTTGAATAACTAGAAGAATGGCGTATCTGAGTTCGGGGACTGTGGTGGTCTTGTCATAAACGTATTGTAACGCGTTTTCTGCAAGCTGGTTAGGATGTTACCCTCATCTTGTATGGCGATGAAAGGGCGTTGTAGAGACTATGAGTTGCTGTTTGTCTATTGTGTAAAGTGAAACCCTCTTTGACTGCTGTTTTATTATCGCAGAAGGAATTAAACTGATATAAAATCCCATGTGTGTTTCTTGAATAAAGGCCAGTGGACTTACTTGGAGTGAAGTAACATATAACCGCGAGGTGCTGCCTTATGACTAGCCAGCATCCACTACTTTGATGATCAGTCTATCGACATCATGGAGCGTTTCCCGGGTAAGTCGAAGCAATATTGGCGAGTAGCAATCTCGTCATCCGTCAGAGTAGCCTCTATGGAGTCATTTAAGGGACTGATCAAATCTACTCATCTGCGTCCTCTGGACGAGCGTGTCAAAGTCTAAAGCTGGGGTGATTGTCGGATTATCGAGCGTGTTGCGGAATATGACGACGATTCGGTATCTAGAACGGCTTCAGTGATGAGTTCAGATATAGTCAAAGTGTAGTAAACACGGCGATGAGAGTTTAATTCTCGATGCGACACCCGGCGGTAGACTCTTCTCCGATCTTTGTTGCTCAGTGACGATGGTCTGGCAATGATGCGTTTTCGTAGAGCGGGCGTGTCTTCGTCTGGAATGAAAGGGCCTTCTTTTTGAACTCTGAAGGAAGGTGAGGTCACTCTGTTTAGACTGAACTCTGCGCTGTGAAGGTGGAAACATGGTATGCGTCGAGTTGGTGGAGATGAGGCGATCGTGACTTGTGATCTATTAACTACGGACTAGAAACAACCATATTGCCGTGTACTGAAGAGATTGTAGGTGGGTTTCAATCAAGCACTATAAGATACTTAATAACAAATGCTCAAGTTTGCTCTACTGTGTACTACTATTGCTGAATGTTGGCCTCGACCTCAATCTCGACGATCATACCAGGAATACCCAATTCCGTAACACCCACGCACGTCCACGTTGGCTGATGATCAGGCATCCACTTGCGAAAATGCTCAACCATGAGATCAAAAGAGCCAGAGAGCGAAATATGATAGCTCCTGACGGAGTGTACATCCGCCCAGCCTCTTGCACCAGCGTCCTTGAGGTTCTTCTCAACGTTCTTGAAGGCGAGGTCGATCTGGCCTTTAAGGTCTTCTTTGTCAATGTTGCCCTCGTTGTCCCAGCCGCCCTGACCGGAGCATTTAATAGTGTTTCCGACGCGAACGGCTTGTGAGTAGGAGTATTCGCGGTTGTTGGTCTTGCCGACACCTTCGTAGTTGAAGTAGGTGAGGTGAGACATGATGAATGGAACCTATTCGTGTAAGTGAATTGGAGATGATAGAGCGTGGAACGAGTGACTTACAAAGAAGGATGGCCTTGTCAATTGAGATACAACGCTTAGTAGACGTTTATTGAGCTTTGATGCTCGTATTAGAGGCACATTTGCCTTTTATGTACTACCCAGCACGAGACACAACATGACCATTCGAGATCTTGGCGCATCATGTAAATGAATGATAGAACCTATCATGATTCCTTTGGACCGGCCACAGCGTCATGCCATGGCCGCGCAGCCTCGCCGAGTGGTCAGTCAACATTCCCGTTTCAGTTTGAGCCTGTTATACCTGATAGCTATATCAAGCTTCCCCGCAGAATTGCCCAGAAATATCCCTAATGCAGTATGAGACACGACCACAGCGTGGCGTCCGTGGGTTGTCAGAGGCCTAAAAAGTTGCCCAAAGCAGAATAGCCGGGATAGCCTCAGCTTCCCCCGCATCGTGGGGTTGAGAGATACGATACTGACAGTGCCCCTCACTATGGCCTTAAAAGTTTCCCGACTTGAACATGGGCATGATGAGGACTGTATGGGGAATGGCTTGCTTAATGTTGGCCCAATTACCGTCTTATCAGTTGGAATATGCAGCCGAATTGTCATGACTGAATGACCCCGCAAAGGCGTGTAACAAGTGTCTTGGACGGTGATGATCTATTGGGTTGTATCAACTCCGAAGACAGCCGGTTCTTGTTATGCCATGCCGCACTCATTATAAAAGATGATACCCCCTCACATACCATCGTCAGACTGCATAAACCTAAGATTCTCTTCTTTTATCTCCTCCTCAGCTCTTGCATTCGCATCTTTCACAATGGCATCAACCACTTCAATCACATTGCCCAACGGCAAGAAGTACGACCAACCCACAGGTCTCTTCATCAACAACGAGTTCGTCGCTGCTTCAGGCGATGAGTTTACCGTGACAAACCCAGTGTAAGCCTCCATCTTACCGCAAGAACTCATCAAATAGATGCTCATTCTAGCCTAGCACCGAGGAGGAAGTCATCAAGCTCAAAGGAGCCTCAAAAGAAGACGTCGACAAGGCTGTCCAGGCCGCCCGCAAGGCTTTCGAGGGCGAATGGTCGGAAATTGCTGCTGTAGACCGCGGCGCCTTTCTCTACAAGATTGCTGATCTCATCGATCGCGACCGTGAGCTCATCGCCGCAATTGACGCCTTCGACAATGGCAAGGTATGCATTGACCACTCCCAATCGATTCTGTCGCTGACTCTCCTTCAAGCCCTTTAGTGCTTGTCTCGCTGGTGATCTCGACGAGTCGTACAACGTCTTCCGCTACTACGCTGGTGCTGCCGACAAGATCAGCGGCAAGACCATCGAGACATCTCCCGCCAAGCTTGCATACGTCCTTCAAGAACCCCTTGGTGTCTGCGGCCAGATTATTCCCTGGAATTTCCCCTTCATGATGCTCGCCTGGAAGGTCGCTCCCGCTCTGGCCTGCGGTAACACCGTCATCCTCAAGCCCGCCGAGCAGACTCCCCTCTCTGCGTTATACTTTGGCAACCTCATCAAGGAGGCTGGTCTTCCTGCTGGTGTTGTCAATGTCCTGCCCGGCCTTGGTCCTCAGACTGGAAAGGCTATTGCTGGGCACATGGATATTGACAAGGTTGCGTTCACCGGTAGCACAAACACTGGTAGGGCTATTATGAAGGATGCTGCGAACAACTTAAAGAACATCACACTCGAGTGTGGTGGTAAGAGTCCCTCTATTGTCTTTGCGGATGCAGAGCTGGAGCAGGCTGTTAAGTGGTGCCACTTTGGTATCATGGATAACAAGGGAGAGGTGAGTTTTACAACTCTCATACCAGCGAAATTTGTGCTAACACGGGATGCCTAGGTTTGCACATCAACCTCAAGAATTTATGTCCATGAGGATATCTACGACAAGTTCCTTGAGAAGTTCGTCGAGGTCACAAAGGAGAACGATAAGCTCGGCGCTCCCTTCGAAGACTCAACCGTCCAGGGCCCTCAGGTCTCAAAGACTCAATTCGACCGCGTCATCTCATATATCGAGGAGGGCCGCAAATCTGGTGCTAGACTTCTTTACGGAGGTAGCAAGTACGGTGACAAGGGCTACTACCTCCAACCTACAGTCTTTGCAGACGTAAGTAGTCGTCCCCAATAGTTGATCGAATGCATACTAACCCAAGTCACAGACTACTGAAGATATGAAGATCATGAAGGAAGAGATATTTGGCCCCGTCGTCTCCATCGCCAAGTTCTCAACCGACGAAGAAGCCATCGCCAAGGCCAACGACACATCCTACGGTCTTGCCGCAGCTCTCTTCACAGAGAAGATCTCTCGGGCACACAAGGTTGCCCGCAAGCTTCAGGCCGGTATGGTGTGGATCAACTCATCTGGCGACTCGCACTTTGGCATTCCCTTTGGTGGATACAAGTCTTCAGGAATTGGCCGTGAGTTAGGCCAGTATGCGCTGGATGCGTATACTCAGTCCAAGGCTATCCATGTCAACCTGGGGTTTGAGCTATAGATGGATGTTTAGTGTCCAGATATTGAAGCGAGATAGCCACAATGATACCATTTTCTTTTGATCACTTCCTCATGTATGACTATTTGCACGGGACGTTGAGAATTGAAGCTGTTAGTCAAGGCCACGTCAGCCAGGCGAGTCTCAAAGTTATCGTAACTGCACTCGACTAACCTAGTCACGCAAATACATTTATAGCATACGGACAACTACCTATCTATCACTTCTCAACACTTTTTGTTATCTGTTAAGCTTATCTATAAATGTTGTGTTCTTATCAACCATCCTTATCTCGAGTAGTCCAGCCAACACACGGGCATGCTTGTTTCTTGTCCAACTGTGAGTAACTGAGAAAGTCTAATGTGATTACAATGGCCGCAGAATCCCGCCGATAACCGGAGTTTGCTTTGCATGATATACTGAGAGTATGTTTCTTGGTAGAGCCAATGTTCGGGTTCTAGCTCGGGCTCTGTTTCCTCTTTATCGTGTTCGAACCCCCCATGACCAAACTTCGGCCCCGCCATCCTGGATTAGATATGGAGTCTCCGCTTCAACACCAAAGCGTGTAATCTCATTCGCTGGAAGCTTGTCAATGGAGAGCGACGACAAGCAAAAGGGCGTCCAGCGCGATATCATGTTCCTTCGGCATTCGGGTGATGTTGCCGAAGTATCAGATTCATGTCCAAGGCACCTTCTCTATGTTATATCCCTTCGACTTATATATGAACCTCCCTTTGTTGTGGGTTTGACGAAAGCATCCCCCTCTCATCATCTCCATACCATAACACTGTACCTATCTCAAATATTAAAGATAAGCCTCAGAGTTTCAGTTATCAGAGTTATCACTTGGACCTGATAAACCTACTAATAATATATCTCAATTTCGCACGAGACTACCCGCTGCCCCAATAACTTGCTCCTCTTCAATAACAACATACCATACACCACAACCACCATGGCTGCAACAGACCCAATCAGTCCAGATGCCATCAGGGCCATGTTTGCCTCTGCCCTCTCAAGCATGTACCGACGCGAAGTTCCTCAATACGGCACTCTTCTCAAGCTAGTATCTGATATCAACCACCAAAAACACCAACAAATCGAAGCTCGTATCGAGGTCGAAAGACATGGCGCTATCAGACTTGGAACACCAGAAGAACTGTCCATGATGCGACGCTTGTTCTCAGTCATGGGCATGCATCCTGTTGGCTACTACGACCTCACCGTTGCCAATCTTCCAGTTCACGCAACGTGCTTTCGACCTCTTACACAAGAAGCTCTCGCTTATAACCCGTTTCGAGTCTTCACATCTCTACTGCGCTTAGAACTCATCGAAGACGAGTCTCTCCGAACACAAGCCGCTGAGATCTTGAGTAAACGAAACATTTTCACAAGTCGGTGTGTGGAATTGATCGAGCTGTTCGAGTCACAAAGATCATTCTCCAGAGGTACTTCAGAAGAGTTCATAAAAGAAGCCCTAGAGACATTTCGCTGGCATAAAACCTCGACAGTCGATATGAAGACCTATAAAGCTCTCCGAAAAGCACACCCTCTGATTGCAGATGTTGTTTGTTTCAAGGGCCCTCATATCAACCATCTCACACCTCGAGTACTGGATATTGAGGCAGCACAAGTCGAAATGCTACGATACGGCCTACAAGCCAAAGACGCGATCGAAGGACCTCCACCACGATCTTGGCCTATTCTGCTTCGCCAGACGAGTTTCTTGGCTCTTGATGAAGCAATTGCATTTTCTGAGGGCGAAGAAGCTGGAGGAAGTCACAAAGCTCGCTTTGGAGAGATTGAACAGCGAGGTATGGCCTTGACTCCCAAGGGTCGACAGCTATACGATGATCTTATCAACGAGTGGCGGGAAGCCGTTGCTAAACTCACCCCTGAGGCTAAGCCTGGCTCGAAAGAGGAGCTTCTGGCTAAAGTCTTCCAGAAATTCCCTGATGATTTGGAAACTCTTCGTAAAGAAGAGCTGGCATACTTCGCATACAAGCCTGTTTCCAACACAAAAAAAGCCATTGGAGCCAGCATCGACAGCCTCGTCGGTTCAGGAGCGGTCGAGGTTGAGCCTATCACATACGAGGACTTTCTTCCAGTCAGTGCGGCTGGCATTTTTCATTCAAACCTTGGTGAAGATGGTGGAATGAATCACACAGCAGCTGCTGACCAAGGGTCATTCGAGTCAAGCCTCGGCTGTATGGTGAAGAAGGAGTCTCAACTGTACAGTGATATGCAGGAGGCTTCGATCAAAGAGTGTATTGGGAGCTCATAGGGCTATAAAGTGAAGAACATGGTTAACTTAGCGATCCTAGAAAACGACTTAATGATATGATTATGAATCGGTCTAAATTCTCTGAAAGATTTGACTTGAACTGAAGTGCCGTTGTTTGCTCCCTCTCGACCCTCTGTCAATATAATGTACTGCTGATATAGCTAAGAGCTAGATCTTTGCAGACGGTCCCCTTGAGTTTACTTGCTTTGCATCAACCTCGATCTCCAACCTCATATTCGGCAGTGCCAGCTTCGCAACGCCCAGTACAACACCTCCAGGTCGATTATCAGGAATACGCTTCTTGAGAGCCTCAGCCAGGAGAGACAGAGTCGCATCAATGTCGGTGTGATAGCTGCGTACATAGTATACATCATCCCATCCCTGAAGACCAGCTGCTTTGAGAACAAGATCGACATTTTGAATTGTTTGTTCTACTTCTTGTTTGAGATCGGATGAAATCTCGCCCTCAGCGTTCCAGCCGCCTTGCCCTGAGATCTTGAAGTGGCCATTGCCGAGATCAACGGCTTGGGAGTAGTGGACGGCATCGGAGAGGGCTTCTGTGAAGCCATGAGGGGTGGTGTACTTGATTGAGGCCATGGTGTGTATTGGAAGAAGAGTGAAGGGGAATAAAATTCTCATGGGAATATATTAAGAGAATATAAATCAGACTGAGATGACCGAGGTTTTGAACTGGTCATAGGCTCATGGTATAAGGAGATTATTTATACATCTAGGGACGTTCCAGGGGCCTTATCTCCGAGACCAGACAACTCAAGAACCAGCTATACCTTATGGTTTCCTATTTAGAGGCTACATTAAACAGCCAGTCATCGAAATGCTCAGTCTCTCGCAAAATTTCCTTTTTTGGCTCTCGGGCCTCGGTCGGCTGGATAGCCGTGCGTACCGTGTTGCAGGAAACGAAGCTTAGAGCCTCGAACTTAATAGAAAGCTGTATTAAAACTCGCTAGCATTTAAATATGTATTCAGGACCGGCTCTTCGGCGTTCCAATTCCCGCTGTTAAAGTCAGTTATTGACCGCGCTCAAGAGTAGTGTACTTACTTCCAGATTAGATCCATTCCTGGGTATCCTCCAAAGTCGCAACCTGGCATGAATATTTCATCCAGTGATAATAAACTATCACTACCGGGCGTTGCAAAGCCTTGCGGTGGAGCTGCAGCTGTTTCAACCGGCTGATCTCCAGGAGTTTTCAAAAGAGCGTCATTGTTCTCACGTCGTTTGTTCTGGCGGGTAATTCGTTCGTAAGCGTGCTCGAAAAGCTTCAATGCGAACTCAGCAGCCCAGTATGTTTCTTTGAGCTCGGTAAGGACCTGCATGCACAGTTGTAGGCGATTGGCTCCCAGAACACGAACTGCTGTGATGCTGGACTTGCAGTCCAGGAGATGGATTTGCATTGGCGGCACAAGTGCACTGATGCTATCAACCAGGGTCAGCATTTGATCTGAATGCTTTTCATGTTGTAGTTAGGCTCACGATTGCGATTTCATGTACCTGAGAAGGCCATGGCTCAGGATATCCTCAAGAATACTTTTTGCTCGAAGGGCAGCCTCTCGTGCTTTTTCTGTGGCCTTTATTCGTTCTGGGTCTGATACTTCTTCTGTTCTCAAGGATGAAAGAACACGAGGTCGCCAGAAGGCAACACATGTAGCGCTATCAGCATGAGCTTGTGTTCTCGTAAATGATAAGTATTTGGTGCTAGCAACATACCAGTATAATAAGCGGTTGTGATAAGCACATATCTTCTCGCATGGGTGCATGTCATCTATGTTCTCCTCAGTCCAGTTACATGCAGACAGATCAGCTTCAGTGACTTCAGCCTGTCCGATAGACTTTGAGACAATACTGCCCAACAGCAAGCTGATTTCAACCAGTTTGCACCAGAATCGAGAAACTCGTTTAATGTCAAACGGGAAGTATACGTTTCTTACGGCATCAGAGAGCTGCCCAAGATCATACTCCATATCTTGTGCATTTGCCGAGCTGATGTCACCATCCTCGAGACATATCCGCAACGGCCGACCTTTGATCATAGAGAGCCATCGATCTCGACATACACAGGTCCACCAGATTCTTCGACACAGAAGCTCACGAGATTCATTAAACGCTGGTGACTTTCGTGCAGACCTTGTTGGGGCACAGTGTAGCCCAGCTGTTTGGCATAACGAAATGGCAATACCTGTCCAATGCCATGCTTCAAAGCGGTCTTCGGCATCAGCGTGCCAATGGCCGATGAGAATAACAGACTGTATGAGCGTGATCTGATCATCGTCGTAGGCATTGTCATATAAGAGCTTCGCTCTTTCATAAGCAGCTCTCTTGAGAGCCTTGCGACTTGCGTATCCTGCCTTAGCCAAGACGTCGAATTCTTCAAATCCTGCGGCAACAAGGATCATACTCCAAAGGAGAAGTAAATTCACACTTTCATAACCGTGTTGAGCGAATTGGGTTAAGAAAGTTCCAGCATCGAGGATGGGTAATAAGGGATGGACGTGGAAGAAGTAGGTTCGTGTAAGAGCATCGCAGACTTCCTTTGGCGGGACGGAGAAAACACCCTTGACGCGGAGATACTCAAGATCTTCTGGGCTCTTGTGCTTGCGGACCTTATGAGGTACAAGATAGTGTGGACTTTGGGCGTCTCCAGTGACGAGATCGGCTACGAAGCTGACAGCGCCGTGTTGATTGCCCGTGTACTATAAATGCATTAGCTATACGCCGCCTGTGGATGATACAACTACACTAACATAAATAGTGCCATCTTCATTCCTTTCATCAGCTTCATCTTGAACAGCAGCAGCCAAAGCGCCTGCGTTACCACCGTCTTCCCCAGATGCGCCCACCTGTGGTTCTGACACATCAGGAGCTACTCCAACGAGCGAAGCAGATGGCGCAGCTATCGGACTCGTATCCCCTTCTTGGACAGGCTCTGGGGCTGTTTTCCCCCGTGACGATCGCTTCTTACGAGAAGGAACTTCACATGTCACTCCATCATCAGAGCAATGAGTGCAAGGCTGACCGACAGTAGACAAGTCGCATCGGACTTTGCGGCGATTGCATTCGGCACAAGCCTTGCGAGCTCGTCGGCGTTTGGAGCCTTGAGATTGAGGTTGAGGTGTAGTAGAAGACATAGCAATTCCCGAGATGCCGTCGGATCGCCGGTAATTCGATAGCGGTCGTCGTTGAACCGATGATGTCTAGACTCAGCCACTGATATCATGCTGATTTAGCACAATTGGTGATGAAAGTGGCACTCGACTATCTAGCCGAATAACCGCCTCGAAACAAATACGAATATATAGCCGATATGCCTCCGGCGATAAGAGTTTGAAGTCTATGCTATCTTCTCAGATTCTTTCTCTTTAAACCAAATATCCTCAATCGTCATGCAGACAGAAATTACCAAGGCCTTAGCCCTCACCAAAGAGGACCCAAATGATCACTCTACCAAGCTCGAGATTGTATTCGACGGCGATACTGTTTCATGCGGGGAGAAGTTGAAAAAGAATGGTATGCCACTAACATTATTGATCTCAAGCATCTCATACTGATACTGGCATTCTGTAGATGTCCGCGCTACAACTCAGCTGAATTTGCTTAATGGGCAGCCTGGAATTTATATCGCCATATGCGTAGACCTTGATGCACCGATAGTATCTATTCCTTTTCTCAGCCCGATACTCCACTGGCTTCATCCGAACCTGGAGTCTGATCAACATGGAATTCTCAATGAGAACACGCCCTGCCTGGTCGACTGACTGGCGCCTATTCCACCGCCTTTCAGCGGTGCTCATCGGTACATGGTTGTTGTCTACAAGCAACCTTCTACGTGGGATAATGGGCATTGGACACATCGATTTACTAAACCTATGGGTGTATGGAAACGTGTTAACTGGACCTTGGATCACTTTGTCCAAGAAGCAGGATTAGAAGACCCAGTTGCACCTAGTTATTTCTACATTTAACGAATATACCTTATTTCGAAAAGATGCATACCAATCAAGGTTAAAGAGACTGATGGCATTGATATGAGCTGTTGTACGAATGTAAGTCAGAGTTATATATAGTTGGGTTGTATTAGAGAGGTGGGAAATGGCACTATTATCAATATAGACTCATTATCTTACTTGATACTGATAAATATCTGTAACAGGAAGCATATAATCCTTATAAAGCATTTGGCATTATTTCGATATACCCAGTCCAGTTCGATATCACCAAAACACTAAATTATTCTGAGTATTCCTGTACTTATTAGAACCCACTTGCTCGTTAAACAAGTACTTCAGTAGGGACGAGCTAATGGCTAAAACTACTGAGTGGCCATTCTCACAGTTCAGCCCCGATTTGCCGAAGTACCGCTCGGGAATAGTGACCACCCTGTGATCTGCAACTTGCAGTTGGAACACAAACAAGCCGACAAGCCGAATTGCCTGGCACTATCAGAATGATCATCACCAAGTCATAGTTACCAACTAAACGATCCCCACACCACGTATTTAAGCCAAAGTGCCCAGCATGTCTCGGCTAAGAAGAAAACTCGTTTTCAACACATCAAGTCACTCGATCCTCATAAGCTCATTTACTCAACAACTACAACACACTCAACTCGTCCCAGATCCTTAAAACTCAACAATCTACGCAATGTCTCAAACCTTAGTATCTCCCGCCCCCAGCGTCTTCGCTACTTTCATCCGCGGCGGTACCAGCAAAGCTCTATTCTTCCACGAAAAAGGCATCCCTTCCCCTGGTCAAGCACGAGGCAAGTTCCTCATACGTGTCATGGGCTCCCCCGACCCAAGCCAGATCGACGGCATGGGCGGTGCATGCATTGTTACCTCCAAAGTCGCAATCATCCGTCCATCACAGCGTTCTGATGTAGACGTTGATTACACACTTGCTCAGATTGGCCTCGGTGAAGCTGAGGTCTCGTATGATGGAAACTGTGGCAATATCTCGTCTGGTGTTGGACCGTTTGCGATCAATGAAGGCTTAATGAAGACGAATGAGTGGAAGGATGGTAGGCGAGTGGTTAGGATTTATAACACTGGAAAGGACGCTGTGCTTGTTGCTCATGTACCAGTGGACAAATCTACGGGTCGAGCATTGGAGATAGGAGATTATGTTATCGCGGGTTGCCCAGGAACAGGCGCTCCGATTCTCATAGACTACTCAAAGGTAATTTCACCAATTCTGGGATCCCTCTCAGCGAATGCAGTACTGATTTGAGGATAGACAGCATCACCCAAGAACGTTCTTCCCACCGGAAACGTCATTGATCAGCTCGACTGCACTTTAGGCACCGTTGACGCAACATTCTGTGAAGTCGGAAACCCAATCGTCTTTGTAACCGCCGAGAGTCTTGGAATCAACGGCGACGAAACAGTCTCAGCTATTGACAGTAACAAAGACCTCATCGCTCGTGTCCGCGAGGTCAGAGGTCGCATGGCTCAAAAACTCGGAAAGTTCTCAGACTGGTCTCGAGTTGACGAACAATCTCCAATGCTTCCCATCGTGGCTTTGGTATCCAAGCCAACTTAAGCCGAGGGCATGATCCAGTCGCGCCTCTTTCTGGATAATCGTTGCCATCCTAGCACGGCGGGTACCGGAGGAGTTTACACCACTGCTACAAGTCGTGTTGCAGGCTCTGTTGTCAACCGTCTGATTACTGCTGAAGCTCTCAAGAGTGATCAGTTGGTTATTCAACATCCGATGGGACATCTACCTATTCAGGTCAAGACTGAGACTGAAGGAGATAATAAACTTCCTTCTTTCGAGGCTCTTGGATTTGTCAGGAGGGCTCGTTACATTTTCCAAGGACAGCTTTTCGTCCCAGCCGACTTGGATGAAACCGAGCTTCCGAAAAAGGAGACTGTCGACACTGAATTCAAGATTAGAGAGAAGCATGCCATTGACGACCACGCTGTTGGGATCAACGAGATCAATACCAAGAAGGTCTCAGAACAGCATGCCGAAGTTACGAAGCGCTTTGCCGTATTCATCCAGCAAACACGTTTTGAAGACATATCCGAAGAAGCGATACAAAAACTTCGACAATGCCTGATCGACTTTCTCGGAGTTGACGAATTCGGAGCAAAGGTCGGAGAGTCCAGTCCCGTCTTTCTCAAAGGTATCGAGGCTGTCACGACTGAAACCTCAGGTCGAAACATGGTGTTCGGAACAGAGAAGCGATTCCCCGCACAGTATGCAGATTTTCTCAACACTGCTTATGCGCACACCCTTGACTTCGACGATACTCACACTGGCGGCATCATCCACGTCGGTGTAACTATCATAGCTACAGCCCTCGCAGAGGCCCAGAGTCACCCTGACCTGACTTCCAAGGATCTCCTCTTGGCAATCGGAGTCGGATATGAAGTCTCATGCCGAATTGCCATCGCTCTTGGTGTGAGCAGCTGGCATCGTGGCTTTCACAACACCAGCGTCGCAGGCATCTTTGGTGCCATGGCTACCCTTTCGAAACTTCGACATTTGAGCAACGAACAGATAGAGAATGCTTTTGGTTTGGCAGTCTCCTTTGCTTCCGGCTCCATGCAGTATTTGGAGAACGGAAGCTGGAACAAGCGATTGCATCCTGCCAAGGCCGCGCATGACTCGTTCATCGTCGTTGCTATGGCTCAAGTTGGCGTTCTAGGAGCAGCGAAGCCGATAGAAGGGAAATTTGGACTCATTGCGGCCCACACTGATACAGCTGATGCGCAAGTCAACGTGGAGGATCTTGGCCAGAGGTGGGAATTTGTCAATACGGGACTCAAGCCATATCCAGCATGCCGTGTAACGCACACTTCAATTGAGCTGGCGAGTCTTCTGTCTACCAAGACCATGTGCAAGGCAGAAGAAGTCAAGAGCATCCATATTATTATGGATGAGGCGTGCTTTCCGGTTGTAGGGGAACCAACACCCAACAAAGTCCATCCGAATAATGTCGTGGATGCACAGTTCTCGGCCTACTATCAAGCTGCTGCTTCATGGCTCTATGGCGACGCCCAAGGATGGGCCATTTATGATCACGTCAATGATCCAGCTGTACATGCTCTTTGCAATAAGATCACGATCGAGGGTAAGAAGCTATCGAATGATCTCATCACAACCATGATTGTAACTTTACAGGATGGGCAGACGCAGGACATGACGCTTGAGAGACCCAAGTGGCAGGAGCCTGAGAGGCCACCTCAGAATTCTGAGGTGATGCAGAAATTTAGATCACTTGTTGTTCCTGTTCTGGGGAGCGAGAAGGTGGAAGAAGCAGTTGAGTTTGTAATGGGCAGCTTTGAAACTCTTGTAGCTAATTTGACCCGGATATTGGTGTAAGGAGAGAGGTGAAGATGTGCAAAGCAATGCTCAACCAAGTCTTGTTATTCTTGAAGTTGGTGCTGGAGATGGAATGGGGAAAAGAATTTATAAGTCATTTCGTCATCATAATACTGGTTTTCTTTACATATTTTAATGTTGCTTGAGCTCTTGAACAGCCAATGCCTAATATATCAACTTCGACGGGACCGGGTTTATGGTGGCGCCTTGCTAAGTACCCCTCACGTCTCAATGAAGCCACCAACGTGATACCGAACATAACATATAGACTTGTTTTGCCCCTAGAAAGACTCCTTGGTCCATCTCGCTGAGCCCTTGTATGAAGTTATTCAGATGAGGTGAATAAGGGCAAAAAGCTCAGGCTGGCCACCGGCAAAGACTTTCGTCCAGGCTGTAGCACAGAGAGGTTATGCTCCGTGGCTGGATTCCATGGTAGGTAAACAAAACAGGCTCTCTGTCAATAGCCAAATACCCTCCACCTTGACTTGGAGGTATGGCTGACACTTGGAAAGGCCAAGGCAAGGTCTCGATGTTACTTGAGTCAAGCGTAGGGGTTGAGGAGGGGCCAGTTAGATTTGAAGAACCGGTATTCCACCTGCCTCCTCCGCATCGCCTTGGCTAGAAGCCTGTACCTGAGAGGATGGGGGTCTTAGAGCCCAAATTTGAGTCCGCGGTGACAACACTGCTTGACTTGAGTCAGTAAGAGCGAAGCATGACATCTCATGGTGCCTACACAGACAAGGCGCCGGGGGGTTGAAGAGGTTGAGGTAACGTGGTTGGCCCTGCACTTGACATGGCATGGAAGAAGCTGTCGCGACAAGTCGTGATACTTTTTTCATTACCCAGGTTTACATTGCGGGGGTGAAGACAAGTTGAAATGAGGATATTTAATATTGAATGACAACATAGAGAATTGCTATACCTAAGCTTAGATACAAGTGATAGTTCGCATAGAATATCGCCATGCTCTACTTGTCGAAGAACATCGTGCACGCTCGTGTTTTGCCGCAATAGATCGAGTATAAGATTGGCCTCGTCGCCGTCCCGTGATCGTAGCAAGTCAACAAGCTTCTGATATTTGATCTTTTCAGTCTGCAGTTGTTCGAATTGTTGTTGGAGATGGTGATATTTATTCGGGGTGGCGTAGTTGCATTCTAAGCCAGCTTGAATACATCCCATGCATCGAGATCGATTTCCTTTGCACTAGATCTGCCGTTAGATATGGTTCGTGAGCTGGGTATGAAACGCACTCGGATCTTTCGTCTTCGGCAGTTTTCGCAGGCAACTGAGACGCCAGCTCTTGGATATCGAGGAACGATAGGCTGAGAAGGATAGGGAGGTGGTTGTAATTGAGTGGCAGAGAGAAGAGTACGTTGACTGCCTTTTCCAATGCCAGCCATTTTTTAAAATAGTACTGGCGACTTGGATTTGATTGAAGAATGATTTTCAATGGGTTGCCCTAAAAGACACCTGTTGTAGAGAATAAGAGGGAAGATGCATAAAAGAAGGCTGAGCTTGACTTGCTGGGCATGAGGATGTATTAGTGGAACCAGGCAATCTCCCCTGAATATCTAGGCAAGGGACTGCACGAGGCGATGAAGCCATTTCGACATCATGTAAACGTCTGTAACGTATCTATGGCTGCATCAGCTCCAGTCTTTTAAGCCAGGGGCGCATTAAGGCAGCCAATAGGGTTCGCCACCGCTTAGCCTCCGTTTCATTTGATTGGAAGTTCCGAAGGTAAATTGATCATCATAATAGCCGCATATACTACATAACTGCTGCGGGAAACCGACATCATGACCACACGAAACGGGTTATCACCACGGAATAGAATGTGAATATAGTCTAGACCTTGAGACATTCAAAATAGATGTCACATTAATATTATGCAAGATCTCGGGAAGTCCTCCAATGAAATCTTGGCCAATACACGCCGTCTAAATAAACGGTGGCTGACAGATGAGACGTGACCGCTAAGAATCCCTCAATGACACTCTTTTCTTCTTTTGGTGAGACAAGACCCTCTCCCACCTCCCTCGAGTCCCTTTGTGTGCCGCTCTTCACCTCCCGTTCAGCTTAACAGCCCCAGAATCAGGTTATCTTTCTGCTTAATAAACCTACATATATCATTGCTCTAGCCTCTATTTGTACACCGTTTAATATCGTCAGTCTATTCACGGACCAACAGTACATACTGTAACACCCTTGGCGTTCAATAGGCCCCATCTTTTCCGCTGTCTATAAAGCCGACATATCATAAACGCCTCAAAGTAATTACATAAAGGAGATCGCTTAATTCTAGCGTCACTATGCCTACACGGCGCCTTTACCTTTTTTCTCATAAGCCTTGCGACCTTCCTCCTTGAGCCTGGAGTCGTCCGGTCGAGTAAGATCAACCTGCGGCATTAGAATAAACGCTAAAACAAACGCAAGGCTTGCAACACCCGCTCCGATGAGGAATATTATGCGGAAACCCTGTCGGTATGCTGGGATGAGGACTGATCGGATTCTTTCAGCCTCGCTTGGTGACACTGTATCCAAAAATGTCTGAGGATTCCCTAGCAATGTTTTGGAGTCGTGGCTGTCTAGGTTTAGAGATGATAGAGAACCTGCCAAGACGTTGTTCCTGGAGTGGCAGTCAGTGAATGCTGGTGAGAAATGGTTGGAATGCCTGACATACAGGACGGAGCCGCAGACTGCAAGTCCCAGTGTCGCTCCCAAGTTTCTTACGAAGCTGTCACAACCTGTTAGCCTCTTTCTTTTTTATTACGTCCAAAGTCTGTCACTTACTTGCGGAATGATGTGACAACAGCCATATCGCGCCTCTCGACCCCGGCTTGCGTAGCGATGAGCGCACTATCACCCGTCAGCCCCAAAGCGCATTCAAATGTCAGAGTATCACTCACGGCTGCAGCGTATTACCCACTCCCACTCCAATGAGCACAGAATAACCAATTTGTTTCCCGATACCTGTGTTTTCATCAAGGGTCGACATTAAGCCAAGGCCTACGGCCCAGCATAACCAACCAAACAGAATACACTCGCGGTATCGACCAATCCAGTGCACAATTAGCCCCGAGAATGTACTGCTGGCTGTTTGAAGGAGTGTGATGGGAAGAAGCATTGCTCCGGCTTTAGTGGCGGAGTAGTTGTAGACGAGTTGATAGAAGGAGGGGATGTAGTAGACTTGCATGACAAAGTTCCAGCCGTTGATGGCCATGGTCAAGCATGCGCCATTGACGATCTTTGACTTGAAGATATGTACTATATCACTTGTTAGAACACTGCGCCTGAGGGATGTTATGGGGTGTTTTACAGGGTATCAATGGATATCGAGGGCCTTTCCATTGCCACAGCATGAAAGCAATGGATACGGCTGTGCCCACTACCAATGTTGCGATTACCTGCGCAGAGTTCCAAGCATACTCTTTTCCTCCCCAGGTTAATCCTAGGATGACAACGGTCATTCCAGCTAACGCGAGAAATATGCCCAGAAAGTCGACGGCTTTGAGCTTTCTGTCTGTCACGTCAGTTGTGATACGCATGTTATTTCTTCACGACACTAACAATTTCCAATCTCCTTCGACTTTCTTCAAGGGCATGAAGAATAACACGCAAAGGGTTGTTAGGAGAGTTAGAGGCAACTGCATTCTAAAGATCCATCGCCATGAATCTTCTGAACTTGACGAGAGTGCACCTCCGATGACTGGTCCGATGCCATTGGCGATAGCAACTACTGCACCCTGACGAAACTTTCTGTCAGCCATATCACTTCGCCTTATCATTATGATGAACTCACCAGAATACCTTGATACTTTCCTCTTTCTCTCAAAGGAACCACGTCGCTCACTATGAGCTGCGCAACCGTCATTAGACCACCTCCTCCAATTCCAGTAAAAGCTCGAAAGATAGTAAGCTGTAAGACGGAATCTGCTAGAGAAGAGGCGAGCGATCCAATGAAAAATATGGCAAGGCCCAATAATAGAATGATCTTTCGAGACCAAATATCTGATAGCCGCCCATACATGAGCTGGCCTACCGTTGAAGTTCTGGTATCGTTAGAGAATCGAGTCAACCGACACGAGATTCTGATAATACCCACATGAAATATCCGCTGGCTATCCACGAGACTTGGGCTGTTGACCCCAAGGAATTTCCAATGATGTACAAGCTTGTCGCCAGCATAGTCTGGTCCATCAGTGCCAGCAAGTCTACACTTGCACATGCTAGAAAGATCTATATAACTACAGTTAGCTTAAAGATGCCATGACTGCATTTAGCTCACTGTGATGATGGCCCGCTTGGGCACATAGTTGGTCTGCTCGTTGAACTCATGAGCCTTGTCATTGTCGGCGCCATCAACGACAATGGTATTCGTTGAGCCAAGATCACGGCTCATCACCGCGTTGGCATTTGGATCGTGACGTTCTGCCATTGTGTTCGTTGGTGGTGTGACAAGATTGACAGCCTGAACGCTGGTAGTTGACCAAACTGCAGCGTGAGCTTCTCCAATCTAGATAAAAGACTCGAAGTCACCTTGATGCCACGAACATCTCCCTGAAATGACGTTTCAACCCCCTTACTCTGGTATTGCTCAGAGATCGGCACTGAAGAACCCTTTTGGTTGATACAAAGCCAATTTCTCTGACACACCGCTTCGACTACCGGACAACTGCCGTGTTGGTATTCTTGAGCGGAACGTCTGTTCCCTCTCTAGTTTGAAAGTTGACATGGAGCCAGAGCCTGATCCAATTAGCCTTTACAGACATAAAGGTGCAGTCCCCAGTGATCGGCAACTAACGTGATAATAGCGTGGGATTCGGAAGAATTAACGTTACTATCTCATTAAAGACGGCTTTAAATGCGCCACCCGTGGTTTCAGAAGGCTTGATACGAGCTAATTGAGCATATTTGCGAGAATTTGCGGTTGATGATTACGAGGCTTTTCAAGACGCCGATTATCGAAAAGGGTTTCACAGCACAACCACATCTTCAAGGCAATCTTTCTAGACAAATGCAAGCTCAAATCCAAATGACCAAGTAATGATTCTGGGACCATCAAGGTATTTCTAGAAGCATCAAAAATTACTGAGTATCTCCACTTGAGCCGCCCTTGTGGAAAACTATCAGGGTCCTTTTCTCCCAGGGCTGATACAAGCTTGCGGGAATAACCGAGGTCATTGCAAATCATACGCATAAACAAGGAGCAAGAATTCCTTGCACGCGTAATATCTAGCCAATTGCCTTGAATCCATGCATCTAATTCGTTTCCATGGCACCACCTTGATGGTTAAGCTCCGAGTACACGCCACATCTAGTCTCAAATGCATCATTGAAAGTGAACCTCATCGACCTTAATGACCTGCCTTAAGAGGTTTCCGTAAAAATAAATACATAATGAGGTGTAAATATGTCGATCAGTGAGGGAAAGCCCCATCGAATTTCCTTTTGAAGCCACATCATGACCCCCATCTTTCTTTTCTTCTGGATTTATCCACAGCATTCACTTGAACCATGAAGATCTTAGTGTACTACATATGTATATTTGCGGGAATTATATGGTTTGATTGGCATAGAATCACTCTTAGAGATGAACGATGCGCTGTGCAGTCAGACATCCCACGCCCATATGCATATGCAAGAGCCAAGCGAAGCCCGCTGCTACCCAAACATAACGCTCGAAAAGGCTGGTAAGTATCTGGCATGACCAGATTCTTCTTATATAGCTAGCACACTCCTAGAGTATCTGTTGGTTCTGCTTTTGTTCTGAACTTAGTCTTCAAGCCATAACTTTGTTTCAACATGGCAACCCCCAACCCCCTCAACGTGTACAAGGGACAAGACTCCATCCAGAAGTACTTCGACCCAGAATCGTCGCCACCACTACCACTTGTTGAGATTCCGGACTCGCTTAATCCATATCGTCAAGATGGAGTACGCATCTATGCCAAGATGATGACCATGCATCCTGCGAACAACGTTAAGGCTATGCCGGGTACGTAACTCAGCACTAAAGCAAATGTGTGCACAGCTAAGTATAGGAATAGCATTGAATCTTCTCCAGAACTGTGTTGTGCCTGGAAAGACTAAGGCAGTGGTTGAGTATAGCTCTGGCTCAACCGTTCTGTCAATGTCCCTGATCTCACGAGCCATCCACGGTGTCGACGATGTGCGAGCATTCTTAAGCAATAAAACGAGCTCAACAAAACTTCGACTGATGCAATTCTTTGGAATCGACATGTAAGTTTATCACTACTTCATATTTACTACCCAATCTACTAACACTGATCTTACTAGTACACTATTTGGTGGCCCATCCCAGCCAGAGCCTGTTGACGAGCGTGGTGGTATTAGAGCAGCTCAAAGACTAGCCCAAGAATCAGACGCAACGATCATCAATCCGAACCAGTATGAGAATGATCTTGTAAGCTATTAGTTGAGAGTCTCCCTAACTAGTAAATTGGCGCTAACATGATAAAAGAACTGGAATGCTCATGTCAAGTGGACAGGCCCTCAAATCTTTAAGCAGTTACCTGAAATCGACGTGATTTGTGCTGGTATGGGAACTTCAGGTATGTAAAGGAAAGTCGTCTTGGTTTGCTTTAACTAATAATAGAAAGGAACTATGACAGGACTTGGAACTTACTTCAAAGATGCCAAGCCAACGGTATATCGACTAGGGTAAGTACAAAAGACTCGGGGTATAGCAAAAGAATCAAACTAACCAAGTATGTAGTGTATGCACTGCACCCGGCGATCGAGTTCCTGGCCCCCGATCCTTCGCTCTCATGGCTCCTGTCCAATTTCCCTGGAAGCGAGCCGTCGATCATATCGAAGAAGTTGACTCACACAATTCTTTCTCTATGTCGCTGGATCTCTGCCGGAATGGTATCGTCTGTGGACCCTCGTCAGGGTTCAACTTGAAGGGATTATTCCAGCTCATTGAAAAGCGCAAGGTCGAGGGTACGCTCTCAGAGCTAGCTGGAACCGATGGAACTATTAACTGTGTGTTTTTGTGCTGTGACTTGCCGTATCAGTACATCAATGAGTACTTTGACAAGCTTGGAGAGAGTTACTTTCCCTCGATCAAGAACGAGGTAGGTGATTTTCTTGTTGAATATCTACTGGAGACTAACACTGGCCTAGGACCTTCTGAAAGTGGACTCGTACAGATACGATGAAAAGTGGGAGAGAACAGCATCCGAAGCTCTAGATGCATTCTTCGATTTTGACCGAGGCGCACTTCTGGATCTGGTTCTTGCGGACCCTAAGAGTGGATTTGTCAACCCCGTTGACCTACAGAGCATTCTGCGATCCAGACAAGACACTACAATCATCGATCTTCGACAGCCACAGGATTTCAACAACTTCCACCTCCCCAGCGCGGTCAACATGCCATTCGTGCACGAAAACACGCCAAGCCCATTCTCAGACGCGAAGCTTTTGGAATCATTATGGAAGAATCTCGAGGATACTTTCAAAGCCCCGGGCGTAGAGATCCAGTCTATTCTGGTTGGAAAAAGGGTCCTTCTCGCTTGCTACGATGGAGATAGCGCGCGGGTTGCTACCAGTGTCCTACGCGAGAAAGGTTACGAGGCTGATAGTATCAGAGGAGGTTTCCAGGCGCTGAACAAGATGAGGCAAAGTTCGAATCAGGTACCTATAAGTGCATCGCCTTGGGTTGAGTTAAGTCAGGAAGCGTTGAGTGTTGGCCCGTCACAATCTGCTCGTGTTTCACTATAGATTTGACCTGAGACACGTCAAGATGTCTCTTTAGATGCCAGATGAAAGAGGGCTTGGTGAATTCAAAGTCCATGCAAGCTACAAACTGAAGTTATGAAATCTCTCCGTGAGACCCGTTGCCATTGATGAGCCAAAAGGTGACCTCAAGTGCATATAAATACCATTTCCATGCCTGTTTTGAAAACACTTGTCTACAGCCCAAAAGTTCGCGGTTCTCTATCGCACTAACTCACACCCCAGGCCCCAAGAACATTCCTCTTTCCCTCGCCCTTTTCTTTTCGAGTTCCTTTCTCCAACTTCCTAACCCGGTTGACAACCAATCCAACCGATATCGGCCCAGTTATCGTACAGAGCGTAATGGCCCAGGTAACGATGAGGAAAATCTCTGATGACTGATCATCCGCCGATGCACCGAAGATACCCTTGCTTTCAGCGAGTGCAGAAATTAGATACCCGATTTCTCCTCGAGCTACCATGCCAATGCCAACGATACACGCTGGGTAAAGCGACAATGCATTGTCAGGTTTCGGTCTCGAGTTGCGTACTTGGGGAGAGGCATGAGATGCATCCGTGTCGGCGAGCGGTTCAAGCGGAACAGAATCACGTCCTTCTGTCTGTTGTGCTACACTGGTTTCATCGTGGTGTTCTGTAGACGAAGGATTATCTGTACATTGTGCACCAGGTACTAATCCCCTCGAGGAGTTGTTGAGCTTGAGTTTGAGCCTTTGACTGAGCTGGGCAAGAACACGAAAGGGGTTGGTGAAGGAAACGAGCCATAGACCACAAGCAAGCTTTGCGAATATCATGAGAATCGTGTAGATTACACCACGCCATACGATAGGACCTGTAAACATCTTTGTAATTGGGACAGAAAATCCGATCAATGCCTAAAATTTGTGAGTATTGGCTCATATTGGAACTCTTATTGGGCTTACAAAGAAGAAAGGCTTTAGAATTCGTTGCAAAGCAGGTTCATAAAAGTGATGGAATATCTCCACGCCTGAGCCACCCTCCATAACCTGAGGCCATGGTCTTCGTTCAGAGGCCGAATCTATGGTCGTCAGGTTGTCAGTGACCGAAGTTTCCCCTGGTTCCTCGGTTTCATTGGCGTTCGACTCCTGAGTCTCGATATGAGGAACATCAGAATCCCACCAGCTAATGGTTGCGCCAGCAATATACGCAGCCAAAAGACTCGAAGTGCCAGCAAAGGTTGCACCGATTACTATGCCAAGGAGATATGCTGCGTGAATAACAAAAGCAGTCTGGCTCCTACTGAAGACCTTTGAAATTTGTGAAGTCGGATTGGCTTGCCTGAAAGCGTTGAGACGGGTGGTGCTAGGGAGAACGATAAACCTGCAAAGGATGGGAATTACAATTGCAAAACCGAGAGATACCATGAGAGGTCTGGCAATGGTGATGGCATCAAAGGCGTCACCACCAATGTTTGAGATAACCTGGACCATTATAAGACCGACGACATCATCCATCATAGCAGCACTCGTTAGAACAACACCGAGACGTGTTGAAGAAAGACCACTTATGCCAAGAATCGTGAACGTTGTACCCAGGCTGGTCGAGCAGAGTGCTGCACCAGCAGCAAAGGCTTGTAGGGGAGTGGCATTAAGCATTGGCATTACTGCAAAAGAAAAGCCAATTGGAAGAAGTATCCCAGTGGTAGCCACGACAGACGAGAGGCCTAGGTTGGCCTTGAGAGATCCGAAAGAAGTTGACAAACCGCCTATAACACCCCATCAGACAATATTTCAGACATGGGAAAAGATTTTTTGTTACCCTCAAATACAAGGAGAATAAGGCCAAGGTATCCAAGCTGCACCACGGCGTCTTGGACCTCGCGAGATAGCCATTTTGTACCTGGAGTCCCCCAAGCTATGCCTAGGGCGATTTGGCCGATTAGACCGCAATGAACAATTTTGTCTAAGCCATGATTAATGAGACTTAAGAGAAGAAGAAAGCTAGATAATATTGCGATTGTTGTTATCGAGGGTTCGTGATAAGGAAGTGAGGCTTCCATTGTGAAATTGCGATGATGTTGGCTGTATTTCGGAGTTGAACCATATCTGAAGATGGATCGGACATTCTATTCTCCAGGTTTGACTTTGACTCAGCACCAATGGACTAAGCATTCGGGACGGGATGTAACGGCACCGTGTCGACCCACAGACTTCGGTAACACAAATGGATCCTTTACTTCTACTCAGCTTCGTAGGTAAGTATCATACGTCTTGAACTACGAATGTTACTATATATAGACCTTCTAAATCAGAAGTTTCATACACCGTATCATCTTGCAAGATACGGCTTACGGATACCCTAGTTAGATATCTCCTAGTGCTCTTTTCTTTCCTGAATCCTCATTTTCTTACTCTCGTGTGTTGGTTGGCTCCAGCCAATCGCATCTTCTGGCGGAAGGGTTCCTGAACCAGGGTCTTGACTCGCAAGACTCGTGTATGCCAAGACGAACCGAGAATTCCCTCAGCAGGGATGTCATGCCGGTTAATTAAGCCTTGTGCCCCTGGCCCTGACACATTAGCCGAACATGGTTCCTGACATTCCTTACCATGCCATATCGAAGCATCCTGGATTTCAAAGCTGAAAATTAGACTAGGAACCGTTGTCGTTCCGTCGTTTAGGTAGTTTGAATAGTGTAATTAGTAATTTTATGTACATCAATCCTCTCTACATTATTTATACATGTGTACGTTCCTTTACACGAGCGACATCAAGAGTGACAAGCCCGACATCACTCCTGGTACTCTTCTTATCACTCCACCCTGCACCAATATCAGGTGAATGTGATCCTGTCCACGGGCCAGGACCAGGGTCGCCTTCCAGTGATGGCGTCTCGTCTATCTCTTCAAATCCGCTCTGTGCTGTTCGGCGAACTTGAGCTGAGGCGTTGTTTGCTCGTCTGCCTGATGTGTTGTAGTTGTAGTCGTATTTAGATCCCTTTCTGCGAAGATATGGTCGAAGAGCGGGAAGACAAGCAATGATGAGACCGATGTAAACATCGAGTCCGCTCCAAAGTTCTAATAACGAGTTAGATAATATTCGCTAATTGCATTGAAGACATAACTCGCCGATGGTTGTGATGGAGCGGAAGTCTCCGACGTGGGTCAGTTGAATAGTCAAGAAGCGCGTGAGCGAAAATGCAATGTCGATTATTCCCAAGAGGAAAACACAATAGACACTGATCTTGACCCGTGTACGCATGTTGAGTTTATAGAGAATAAGGAAAGGCAGTCCGAAAACTAGACAATGTTAGTATCAATGAAGCCAGTGGTTCAGAATAACGTACGCAAAAGACTTCCAATAAAATGCAAAGTCCAAGCGACCTGGAATGTGGTGACCAAGGCCGTGTCATCGCAGAATGGCTCTGGTCCCATGATTGCCCTAAGATGTGAGTTAGACAAGAGTAGAAGACGAGCAGGTTGGCTTGACATACCAATTCCTTCGAATCGGAAAGCAGAGGAAGAGCTGCAGACACATTGATGTGATGAATGCACCTGCACAATAGACGACAACAGCCCAGAGGACTATCCTTCTCTTCTTCATGAACGGCGGGAAGAGTTGGAGGTAGATGACGAGAAGTGATGCCTTGCAGAGGTAGAAGGTGATGAAGAAAGGAATGACACTAGCCCACATGAACTAAAACATCATAAGTTTGGAGATCGTTGTGTTTGTTGCTGATGGTACTCACTCGTAACGCTGTCGATATCTTCTCTGGCGGAACGTCCCAGTTCGCCAGGGTGTAGTTGATCTCAGGCCTCAGGAAATCCTGCTGCATGTATATAATGTCGAAAGCCGCTGTGACAACTGCTGATATCCATGCCACTATCCGTAGCCAGTCGGCGGCGATGAGCCTCTGCTTCTATATCACTATTCGTAGATAGATTCGAGCCCCGATGATGGCAGCGACCAATGCGATGAGGGTGTAGTTCACTGCCTAGGTAACTTAGAGTGTCAGAGCCAAGCATTCAGTGGGTTTATTCTGTGGTTCTAGGCGGCGTACCAGTACGGCGGCGCCAGACGGCGCGGAGACCATTGTAAGGCACCAGAAGCGATCAAAGCATTAAAAAAAAAAAGATTAAAGAGCGTTAATATTTCGTCAGTGCAATGCAAGGCAATGCAAGGCAAGGCAAGGAATGTCGTTAAAGAGCAGAGTGATCGGCGCAAAAATATGACGAAACATGCTGGGGATATGGCCCTCGATAAAACCCAAAACTGACGGGAGGTGCCCAGGCTTAGCCCCGGTAGTGGGCTGACGGAATTCCCCCCGGTGGCTTTTTGCGCTTGACTGTAAGCTTATCAGGTGGCGCCGCTAGAGCCTAGAGGCTTCACCAACTTCAATAGACTTTACGCTACGGACGAGGTGGCCTAAATTGGCATCTCGTTACGTGTGGAGTTGGCGTTGATGCTCTAGAGTAGTATGTACAGTCGCATCATGACCCTAGCCTCGACCCTTGGTGACAGGCCAGAAGAAAGGGAATGAAGCCATCCGTGAAGGTGTAATGAGAAGCCTTCATTCCGGTGTTTGGAGTAGGGCTAAGACTCGGGACGAAGATCGACATGAAGCGATTGATGATCATCACGATTTCTTGCCAAGAATCCGCATGAATCGCATACCTAGCCACAACTAAAGAAGAAAACATGGAACCAACAAGCTGAACATGCCTGCAGCGTAACATCATGCATTGAACAGTCCAGGACCCGTATTGTATGTGCCGTATATCAGTCAGTCCCATGCAACAAAGGCCATTTTGTTAAGTTACCACGGACATTGTCTCGGAACAGGAATTCTTGTTGGTTGTTTCCAACACAAGCTAACCACAATACGATCCCCCTTTCAAGTCTGCCAATATTTCCACCTGTGTCATCGCAACATGCTCTTGAAGGCTGGAGCTGTCCGTTAGTCTCTTCCAGATCTAGGCTAGATCGGTTGACGGATACATCAGGCCCTACCCGTTCATGCACAGACTTGGAGCGGGCCCCCATGTAATTATGAGGGATTACGTCTAGAGGGTACTGTACTGTATACGATGTCTGCAATTACCGGCACATGCGGACCAACCGCCCAAAAACCCTTTAAAGAAGCCATTCGCGGACCCGTACCGCATCTGTTGGTTCTGGACGGACCGAATCTGCAGCCAGACAGCCTCTAACTTAGTAGATTGGATTCTGCAGCAGGACATGGGAATTGACTCCATCCCGTGCTTGCTTTTTGTTTCGAGACTTTAGATCTCCCTGCATGCTAAGAAGACTATCGCTACGCTTAGATTCAGCTCATGATCAGCTCATATTGTTCAATACGGTAAAAAGTGTCTAGGTATATCTAATACAGTGACTCGTATACGTGTCCTGTCAGCTCATGCTACTGACTCGAACTCAATGCCTGTGCGTGCAAACACCTCGCTTTCGCAGCTTGGCCGCATCCTCCTTGGCCCTCTGTGACAGCGCCTTGCCGTTGAAGCCACCGATAGCGCGACGGGCAAGCTTAGCGCTGGCCTTGTCGTTGTTGGGGAACTTAGCCTTGACGCCAAAGTTCTGTCCGTCAGCCACATAAACCACCTCGCCGCCGACCATGGTGAGGAGAACCTTCTGGCGGCCGAGCTTGGATTCGGGGACCTTGAAGAAGTTGTTCTCGAGGATGATGATGTCAGCGAGCTTGCCGACTTCCAGAGAGCCGATCTGCTTGTCGGCGCGGAGGAAGCGGGCTCCGTTGATGGTGATGGAGCGGAGGGCCGATGTGCGGGAGATGCCGCTGCCGGGGAAAACTCCATCAAATGGCGGGCCTTGGGAAGCGGGGGAGTTGGGGTTCTCTGGGTCACCGGAGCGGGTGACGGCGACCTTGAGGGCGAGGAACTCATCGAGAGGATCAATCTGCTACTGTTAGACTTGTACTTGTCTCAGACATGTTGTCTTGAAATGGGGTCACTTACAGGCCAGTCACTTCCGTAGACAAGAGGACGACCCGCCTTCTCAATCTTGGCCCAAGCCTGAAGATTCTGCATACGGTAATCAGCGAGAGACTTGAACGTGTTGGGAATGTAGAATGAGCTGAGCTGCGACCACTGGTAGCTAACAATAGGATCAACACCCAGCTTAGCGAAGCGAGACCAGTCCTTCTGGTGAGAAAGCTCATCGTGGGCAAGGCCGAGACGGAAATCCTTGCGGGGGTACTTCTTGCGGAACGACTCAGCGGCATCGAGACCAACGCGAACAGCAAGATCACCGTCAACGTGGAGCTGAGCGTCGAAGCCAGCAAGGAAGAGCAGCTCAAGGGTCTTGGTGAGAACGGCAGGCTTCCAGTAGGGGTCGTTGAGGGACTTCTTATCAGGAGCCCATTTGCCGTTCAGTTTAGAGCTGTTGACGGGAGCCCAGTAGGGATCAATCAGAGCAGCCGTGTTGGCGGGATAGGTGATGACACCATCGATGAAGGCCTTGATCGCCTGCCACTTGAGTGTAGGCTTGGGACCAATGGCCGACTTGTCGTGCCAGGGAGTCAGCTTCTTGACAACGGTGTTGACGAGTGCCTCAACGCCGTCAACTGACTTGGGCGCTTCAATGCGGTAGTCAAAGTAGGCTCGCGCAGACAGACCACCCTCAGCCTTGATGGTGTTGAAGAGAGTGTGGTGCTCGCCGCCAGCAGCGGCCTCTTGGAAGGTAGTAATACCAGCCTCACGAAGAAGCTTGAGCGCAGCGCGACCAGCCTGGACGTTCTCCTCGTCGGTGGGAGGAGGAGGGCCAGCGAGAAGCGCAGAAGCGCCATCTGCGAGAGGGCCTGCGGGTTCCTGGCTTCCAGGAAGACGAACGATCTTGCCATCGGAGGGATCCTTGGTGCTCGAGTCAATCTTGGAGAGTTCGAGGGCGCGAGAGTTGGCGAGAACGGTGTGGTAGTCGCTGGATCGGATGATAATAGGTCGCTTCGTCTTGAGCTTGTCGAGCTGCAGCTTTCCAACACTTCCACTCTTCTCAACAAGACCAGCATAGTCCATGTTGACAACCTCAAGCCAGTCATCGTCCGTCTTGCCAGTCTCGCCATCGAGACATCCCTGGATGTGCTTGAGAACATCATCAATTGGCAATGTCTGGTAGTTCAGATTGCACTTAAGGAGGAAGAGACCGCCCGAGAGAACGTGCATGTGGGAGTCGACAAGACCTGGCATGGCCATCTTGCCCTTGAGATCGATGACTTTTGTCTGCTTGCCGATGAACTTATCAGCAGCCTTCTTGCTACCAACGTACTCGATCTTTCCACCGCGCACAGCCATGGCCGACGCCATGCCGTTGGACTGGCACATGGTGTAGATTTCGCCATTGACAAAGACCACATCTGCGGGCTTGACGATGGGCTTTGTAGCGCCAGCGACGGCGATGAGCGCGCTGACGCAGAGAGTGAGAAGACCACGAGCCATGATTTGAAATGTTAATGATGGTGATGCTCGTTCTCGTCCTCCCCAATTGAGATGAGGCGGCAATGGATTATTTATATCATATGTAACGACATTACTTGAGGGTCCCTGCACTAACGTACAAGCTTATCTTACCTTACCTTACATTACTTACATGGGGTTAAGCAGCGGAGAGTTCGGCTACAAGGTAGCATTACTTAGATTTACGAACGGGGCCAATTGACCGAACTCCATGCTCCCCCAGTCGTGCAGGGTCTCTGGGGTTTCTTGGTGATCCGGCGGTTGCATCGCCTCTATACGGTTAGGTTCCGCGATCATCTCCCATAAGTGGATAAGCGGAGCCATTATAGATTAATTACTATGGTACGTTCTGCTGGCTGACTCCAGGTATAAATCCCTCAGGAACTATTGATCGAGTTTATCCCACTGCCGTTGTCTGATTCGTTGATTGTTACGACGAAATGCTGGTGGGATATCGATGTTGCGAAACTTTGCCTGTGAATAGAATGGTCTTATTCGTGTAATGATCCTTATCACAGTAGCGAAGACTCTCATAGGTCTAGGTTCAGAGTCTACACATTTGCGAAGATGTCGTTCGAGTAATTTTGAGTTGATACGCATTACCAAAGTTTTGATGTGTCTCTAAGGTTGACTAATAACAAGGTTGCGGGTAACCAAGGTACTGTAGTATCCGCATCGCGCTGATTGACTTCATGACACAGAATAAGCTTCCCCGACGCTAATCAATCGCTGCGGATACGACATTAATAAATACAAAGTTCAAATAAATTATCATCGCGCCTCTAATAACCTGAAGATCGCCATTATATATACCCATACCGAATTGACTGACCCTATCCCATCAACGTCTCATAACCATTCTCCATCATGACATCCATCCAGTACGCATCCTGCTTCTCCTCGTCCATGCAAGCCCATGTCTTCTTAACCAGCGTTAACATGCGACGGATAGGCTTTGCTGCTAAGATATTTTCAAAAGCAGAAAGACGAGAGATGATCGTCTTTCTCGACTGCAGAACATCCAGACCAGTTACAGGAACTCTGAATCTTGTACTCGTCGCAATGCTTGCCACGGGAGGTTGTTGCAAATTCGAAATCGCGCAGTATGATCTGTTGAGAGACATTTCACTGCAGATACTCACGAATAACAATGGCTGAATAGACCGGCTTCGAGATGTTGTCGGGATATCTTTGACCAGATCTAACACGTGAAGAGCCAGGCAAGTCAACCACGTATCTGCTAATGTTCTGTCATCTGGATACGAATTGGCAGCATCAGGAGATCCTGATTGATATGCCTGGTTGCTCGGGCTTCCAGATTGTATGTACGGCATCAGGAGATCTGGAAAGTTCCGATACAGCTGGAGTAGTCCTGTGCAGCGGTAGGCCTCAGCAATGTTGACTAGATGAATTGCTGGAGTCAAATCATCACCCGCATCGATAATATCGTTCTCTGTTGGTAGTCGAATTGCACAAAGCTCTGAATGAAGCTGCTCTGAGGCCATCATCGCTTCTTGAGCCCGCTGGATATCTCCCTGAGAAACAAACCGCCTAGAGCGGATTCTCTTTCGTTCCTTTCGCACGAGGCTTCCCACTTTGGCAACGAGCTCTTGTACTTCGATGCCAATGCCTGTCTGTGGGTGAGGCATGCGCGGTTCCTGCAAGTCGAGACATTCTGGTGGAGCTGGTTGAGGTTGAGTATGTCTTGTGCTTGGATCCACGTCCGTAACGAACGAAAGAAGCATTTTCCAGTATACAAGAGAGTTATAGAAGAAGAATTCCTTTTTCTTGTCGGCCACTGCAAGGGCATCGCCGCGGGCTTCGGCGGACTGGACCATTCGGGATAGAACGTCGAATTGCAATTGGCCAAGACTGCTGGGGTCATGCCATGAAAGACTCATTCCTAACATGACCAAGGCTAATAAAGACGAAGTCTCAAGTTGAGCTATCTTGGCTTCTCTGGATAAGCAGACCATGGCTTGGTCACGTAGTTGCCGGCCGACTGGCGTGAAGTTGGGTGATACTTCAGAGAGACATGCAGCTGCCATGCTCTGAGTGATGTAGTACAGAGATTGAGATCCAGACCACATATTCGAGATGGTTGTTCGGTATGGGTTCATGGGACTGTCGTAGCAGGACATCATTCCGCATACTTCTTTAAAGTAGTACTCGACAAGAACTGAAGAATAATCCGGAATGGCATGAGCTAAAGGCATCTCGTTAACAGGCTCAACCACTTGATTTCTCGGCTCTTGTCTGGTTAATGCTTGCGAAGTTGACTGTCCTTGAGCCATGGTAGCGACTGGCCAAAGCCTCTCATCAGTGGACCCTTGAGGTATTGAGTCAGGTGTTTGTCCGAGCGCCTGTTCCGGATATAGTTGCAGCACGTCATCCGGGAACTGCATGAGAGGCAAAGATGAGTCTAGGCTTTCCTGCCCTTGAGTATCAATGCATCCAGGGTTCATGGCATCGGTGAGTTGCTCCATAAGTTCTGGATCATAGAAGTTGTTGACAAACTGCTCAGCCGGCTGAGTTTGATAAGGCGCGTAAGCCGAGCTCGGCTGAGCATCAGAAGTGACATCGCTCCTGGGTGTATCAGGAACATCCTTTGGCGACTTAGACCCAGCCTTCCATCGCAAAGGCTTTTGATAGCCAGGACACGGAATTCCTAATCTCACACAACGCGAACACGAAGGCTTGGACTCATCGCATTTGAGCTATTTAGGGGTCAGAGATGTCGCCGGATGAGCGGGAAGGCAAGGGCGACCATACTCTTTTGGATTTACAGACAGCACATCCAGTGCGTGATCTAGTGATTGTCTTTGGTGCTGGTGCGTATGTTGAGGACAGCATGACGACCCCGTTTGGTTGTATCCGCGTTGATGAGTGGAGATGGCAAGGTGCAGATGCGGATAGTCTGGAGTGGAGTGGAGTTAAGAGGGGCTGATATCACGTGATAGTGCTAGTGTCCGGATATGGGACATGGCTTCAATCTTAAAGTAGCATTCCAGTAGTGATGACATTGTGATCTATGACCTGTAACTAGGTACTAATAATATTCTATCTGTATTAGTATTTGAGTTGTGAGGACTACTGGATAGAAGGATAATGCATATGTCGCACAATCAACTACTAGTTCCAAAGTGGAACTCAGTAGCTTTATACATCCGTCCCTCTAGGTCTCCTAGACAGACACCTCGGCTTGCCTAAGGAAACAGGCAACACATCAGCGTAATATTACCCAAACAAGCACTCCTTCGTAAAACAATTCCTTCTCTTATACGGATATTCGGAACCTCATCTTACATCCGCATCCGATGCAATGGATCATATTCCCAAGGAAATTCGCTATCGATCATCGGTTCCGAGGCTCACTTGACGATGCTCCACCCATCTTTACCAAACACGGTAGTAATAAGAAAAGGAAATCAATACCAGAAGCGGAAGTCTTTAGCATATGCTGCGGCACAAGATCACGGCGGCACGGCTATCAGCTG
Organism: Fusarium sp. NRRL 53497; assembly: GCA_013184445.1. Taxonomy (NCBI): domain Eukaryota; kingdom Fungi; phylum Ascomycota; class Sordariomycetes; order Hypocreales; family Nectriaceae; genus Fusarium; species Fusarium sp. NRRL 53497. Next base: position 70,655 of record JABCJZ010000235.1, on the reverse strand, counting down.
GAGGAGTCAGGACATGTTTGCCGAGAGGCATTGCCTCCCAGAATTCACTTCACCTATCTTTGTCTTTATCTTTATCTTTATCTCTAGCAAGCATGTCCGTGGTTTGACGTTTCTGCAACCCCTAACCCTTATCGAAATATGGCTGTAACTACACCAAGTCCTTCTTTCAAGGTGGCTCTTGTGCAGATGAAGCCAAAGGTCAGCCACCAACAAACCTCTTGACTTGACGTTGTTCAAGACTGACAAGACACTTACATGTCCAACAGCCCCTTGATGCTGAACATAACTATGCACATGCTGCTGAGCAAATCCGTCTCGCTGCTTCTCAGGGTGCCGCACTAGCAGTACTACCGGAATATCATCTTACAGGATGGGTGCCAGAAGAACCATCTTTTGCACTGACTCCTGAGCATGCTGAGATGTATCGAAAGAAATACCAAGATCTCGCTGCCGAGCTCCATATCAATATCTGTGCTGGCACAGTTGTATCCCAAGCCCCCAAGTATGGCGATCAACAAACTGCTGATGCCAGGCCGACGCTATTAAACACCTCGGACTTTATCGACCATAATGGCAACCTGCTTGGCACTTATACAAAGACGAACCTCTGGATACCAGAGCGACATACCTTGACGTCCTTCGTCGACCATGCCCGAAATATCTGCAAAGATGATTACGCTGCCCCTAACCCTCATCAAGTCATCGACACCCCCCTCGGCCGAGTCGGCATCCTCGTCTGCTGGGACCTTGCCTTCCCCGAAGCCTTCAGACAGCTCGTCCTCGCGGGCGCCAAGATCATTATAATTCCTTCATACTGGACGTCGCTGGACATGTGCAAAGATGGCCTTGCGTATAACGCCGACTGCGAGAGGATGTTCATACAGTCAGCCCTTGTGACCAGGGCTTTCGAGAACACCGCGGCAGTTATCTATTGCAATGCCGGCGGACCAGCGGAAGAAGGTTTCTTTGGCTGTAGTCAAGTCACATTGCCTATTGTTGGGACTGTGCCTGGGAGTTTTACAGATGGTGAAGAGGCAATGCGTGTTTTGGATGTCGATATGCAGACGGTGGATATTGCGGAACGTAACTATCAGATCAGACAGGACCTGGCCAGGGATGATTGGCATTATGGATACCTGAAGAACACGGCGGCCGCGAGGCTATAGTATATAATAATGGATAGTCTCTTAGTGTGTTGAATACCAGCTGTGTCCAAATATTTCTCGTCATCTACAAAGCAGACATATGTGACTTGGCGTTCTGTGGTTGGGTAGTGGATTTCCGTATGGCCATGCCAATGCATCTGTCAGATGACAAAAGACCCTTGCAGCTTTTATGGCATGCAATTCACGGAAAATGTTATCAAGACGGAGGCGCAAAGAGACAGTTTTCGGTTCAAAAAGCGTTAAGTTGATTCACAGCCTGCCCATATCGCGATAGCTTCGAGCAACAAAATACTGATTATTATATAAATACAAATCCCGCGCTTCCTATCTTAACAGACCCTTCAATTACTCCAACGGTATCCTAGCATCGCGAAATAATGACTCCCAAAACTAATGCTTTTCGTCATGATTCGAGGTTGAACTAGAGGCAACTTCCTTGGGGCCCTTCTGTGACACTGACGCCCCATCTGTCACGGGCAGTTCTTCCCCCAGAATGCACTCAAGCTTGGGTCCCTCGTAAGACTTCCTCTTTCCTAGCCATAGAGCTGTTACAAAAACGATGAAGATGCCCAAAACGGCCGTTACATAGTCTATGAAATGTTAACTGTCTTCACAGAATTGCTATCTGGGCCGACTTACTCATGGTAGAAACGTTGATGGGAATTGCTGGAGGGAAGCAGAAAAACTGCGAGCGAGAGATGTCAGCTTTGGTCCACATTCATATGATTTCGTATCAGCGAGGTGGGGAAAAACTCACAACAGAGGTGACAAGTACGAAAATAACAGCAGTGTAGTTCGCGACATAGCCTTTGACACGTCCAAGCGAGAACTCAGGGGGTTCTGCAAGGACAAGCTGTCGACCTCGAATGAGAAGGATCAGAACGGGTGCTGCGTATGAGAGGTTAAGGAATAGTGTGCAGCTTGCGATGTAGGCGTTGAAAGCAACCTCGGGACCTATTGACATGTTAGCGGTAAGAAGTAAAGCATATATCAGAGAAACTCACCCAGGTAGAGCAGTCCGAAGAGGAGGTTGAAAACCGCTTGCACAACAATAGCTCGAACAGGAACATTCAGCTTGGGATGGAGATGTGAAAGGCTACGAGATGTTAGAAATGTCAGATATTTAACGGAGAGAAAATGCTTACTATCCGGAGAAGGGCGTACCACCATCTCGTGCCATGGCCCAGATAAGGCGACTTCCAGAGGTAACACAGCCGTTGGCTCCGTTAACAAAACACAAAGCAACAGCCACAGTTAGTACAGTTGCAGCAACTCGACTGTTGGTTGCTTGGTGGATCATCTCGGTCAAAGGGCTTTGCGTAGGTGATTTAAGGAGTAGATCAAGGTCGACGAAGCAGAAAAGCATGACAATGATGAAGAATATTCCACTGGGAGATTGTCAGTTGGTGATTTTGCAGGTGACTGCCAAGACTTACGTTACGCCTCCGACTAAGACTGCAGCGACCATGGCTTGAGGTGCATCTTTGGACGGCCGAGGCATTTCTTCAGTCATGTGTGCTACAGCATCCCAACTGCATAATTATTAGCAATAAACTTGACAAAGTTCGCTGTAGTCTTACCCAATAAAGCTAAGAGCCGACTGGAGCAGTCCAAGCATCCAGGCTGTGCCGTCACTCCAACCAGTTGTATTAGAGAAGTTGGTGAAGACGAATTCAGCATCGGTCTTTGGAGAAGTCGCAAGGAGTACGATGCTAATCACGACGACGCTGATCAAAGACCAATACACTATGGAAGTCAGTGAAAGTCACAGTTTTAATCGTATCAAGACATACAGGCGCCCTCGTTCCATCGATTCAAGATGGGATAAGCAAAGATGTTCAGAAACACGCCGACGATGGAGACTGCGACGAACATCAAGTATGTACTCCATTGTGTGATTTCGTAGGTGCCTCCAGAGCCAACAGCTGCTGCTGCGGCAAGGAATCGAGCTATTGTATAGTTAGCTGCTTGTTCTTTTGCCCAAAAAGTGCATCATACCTCCGAAGTAAGCTGCGGTTGTGTTGAGAGTCAACCAACCAGCGATATTTGTCCATCCAACAAGAAAGCTCTGTTATTATTAGAATTTTGCTTAGTCTGGGCGGCTGATTGTCCTTACATTGATGCCCTTCCACTTCTTGGAAGACAAAGCGAAAGAATAGTGATATTGACCTCCGGCTGTAGGATAAAGAGAGGCCAATTCTCCAACACTCGCGCTCAAACAAATATTACAGAGAACGCAAAAGATAAAACCATAGACGAAACTAACAGAACCTCCTGATGGCATTACAAGACCTATTGATCCTGCGAGAGAAATCCAGGTACTATATTCATTAGCAACGCACGTGAGACACGATCGAACTCCTTACTTGAGAATAGCAAAAGCCATGCCAATCATAGTAATCTTAGAGAACCTCTTCTGGAGGTGGCCCTCCTGGGGCACTGCATCGTTCGCCATTCTGCTTTGCTCTTCAATTGTGTATAGAAGTGATATTCTGCGACGAAAAGAAACAAAGCTGAGTCTAACCTTTACCCCAGATATAAACTGACGGTTGTCTTATCGCATCGCGTTGGTGCCATTGTAACTTACTCGTGACGGGCGAACAGAGCGGCCAATCAGGCGGCTCGGGCTCTCCGTCTCCGCGTTGCGGGGGAAATGGATCAAATGATGGACTAGGCTCAGAACGGCAAATATAAGCTTAGGAAAAGGGTCTGGGCGGGCGTGAGGCGTAATTCCCGGCAGATAAGGCTCCAAGATAAACGGACACCCTTGTTCTAGAATCGGGTTCATTTTACGGAGGAAAGGGGGTTGAAAGGGGCAGGGTAGTTGAATACGAACTCTAATTGATATTGATAAGATAGTTCCCAAGATAGTACTCTGTACCTGATAGAAGAATAGAACATGGTTGATATTGAAACTCGTGATTGGTTGATATCCATACTTCAGGGTAATCCACTGGCTGAAGCAACCACCAACGAGTCAATTCTAAAAGACAAAGAAAATTATAGCTAATGGGACGTCAATCGCGTACTATAAGAGAAGACATTCAAGTAAGTTTTATTTAGGTGGCCTTCTGATGTAGCTGCAGATTCTAAGTTTGGGTGGGAAGACTAGCTTTCGCCATAAGATCCATCTGTAAACAACACATCTTGATCACATCTTAGATGATATGCTATCCAAAGCATGCATATCATCGATCTTGTATAATTCTTTATAACCTTAATAACTCTTTGACAATCGAGATACCGATCTGTTATAGAGATCATACTATTTAAACTTCTAGTAAAAAAGGGAAGCTATAAGACCTCTGAAGGTTTAAGAGCAAGACTAAAAAGAATTAAAAGATTCTCTATAAGTATGGTTTCCTGAAGATTAATCCTAGGAAATGGGAATGCATAGCTGTTGAATCTAGTGAAGTAAGGGAAGCCAAAGGCCCTGTCTAGATATATGCAAACTCGGATCAACTTCTAACACTATTATAAATGCTAAAGTTCAAATTTTACGTAGCATGACACGCGTTGAATCCGAGTCCTGAATAGCTGCATCATCGTTGATCGGGCTTCGATGGGTTCCTGGCATTCGTATCGTTTGAAATGCTAGGCTTATTATTGCCTACTGCATATGATACAGAAGTTTGAAACTGTAAAAAAGAGAGGTTTTTCGCGCATGTTACCTCGATATATCTTTCCAAGATATTAGATCAACGTCGACAATTTGCCATAAATCACTGAAGAAATTATGATATGAAATTTGTCTGCGCCTGGTGCAGATAGTTGTTATTAAAGCTATGGCGACATAGAAAATGATAGATTATTGACTTGACGAACAGTCAGTCTTGGTAACTTGTATAGTCGTTATCATAGTTTTTGTAATGCCACCATGATACTTGCTTCTGCGTCCTGTGTTGCCTCTACTCTCATCACTTGACCTCCCTTCAATCTCGGTATGAACCGTCGTCTTGTTCGTCAGTCCAGACGGACTAGCTATCCTATCTCGAAGCTCATACTCCTGAAAACCAGTGTTAATGGCCTTTTGGCTACTCGTCTCATCGTCGCCTCTACGATCACTAGACAAGACCTGCCAGTTTTTGCCACTACGAATTGTACCGCTACGTAGCGTACCACGACCATAATTGGTGTTGCCCGTGGTCGGAGTCTTCTTGGAGTTCTTGCCATAATAGCTTCCGAGGAAGCTTCTGAAGAGAGGTCTCAGACAGGGTAGGCTACCAGCGATGATACCAACGTTGAGCTCAACGCTGGTCCAGATAGTAATGTTGCGAGAATCCCATAACCAGTCACCCAATTTACCATAGTTGGTAACATACACTAGCTTAGTGAAAGCAGCGGCGCAGGCAAAGACACCAAGACCCAGGATACCCAGGAGTGTCATTCGAGTACGGAAGTGGACGTTTAGATTCCACAGCATAAGTGTCGGGATGATGATGGCGAAGAGAAGGTCGGTGAGGATGTTGAACGCCGAGTTCGTGTATGAAAGACTCTGTAGTGTCTTCTGCGACCAGCACTTCGAGGGTACGCTGGGGTCCCATAAGACGCGGACGTCTGTACATTGGAAGATGACAGTCTGTATCAGGAGGTATTAGTTATTTGACTTCAAGTGAAGATGATGGTCGGTGACTTACGAAGAAACATCCAATGGTATAGACCGTCATGAAGACCATAATAGAGAGAATCAAGTATCGATAAAACTTGGTGGAGGCAATTCGCAGGAGAGCGCACCCGACTGAGAGCTTGACAACACAGATAGCTATAAGGAAAATTGGTTGACTTATAAAGTTCAACTTCATTCCGGTCATGTAGATATCTGGGTCAACATCGCCGATGTGCTTTCCACCACCATAGGCAAGCTGTGCGAAGATAACGCCTTGGCCTGCCCAAGATAATGCTATGGTAAATATCATGAAGGCATCCTAGAAACACACGTCTGGTCAGTCAAATAATCCCAGACACAAGAATCAAGACAATGGATTAAAAAAAGAAGGGCAGAAGGCAAGGTGATGAAGTGAAGGTGTTGGTATTAACTTACATCCCAACCAATGTTGCGAATCATAAACAATCGCACGTAAATACGAGCTAAGACAACAATACTCGCCAGCGCAATAACCAGGCCGGTGGAGGCAAGAATATCAACCGCTCCATTCTCGTTCGGATTTGAAGGCAGCTCAACCTTGGGATCCATGATGGACGAGGGAAGAATATGCAGACAGACCCAAGAACTTGGGACGACGGGGAAGCGACAGGATAATAAGAAAATAAACACGCATGCGAGAGGGGGTGGCCAGGGGCTCTATCGATCCTCTGAGTCGTCTGAACTACGTTCTTGGCAGGGTGCTCTACGAGCTAGAACAGAGGTTTCCACAGACCAGGGAAATACATCAAAGAATAAAGTGCCTCGGCTGCATGTGTCCACTCTGAGAGGAGATGAAATTTATCTATCACTGATTAAATTCATATCGACTCGGATTAAATGCCAAGTTAATCAAGATCTTTTACATCTTTGATCTATAGTTTCTATACTTTAGGTCCCACGTATTTCCACTGTGACTCTGACGTTCAAGTGCATCATACGAGTTTCCTAACAGGGAGACGACCCTGGACGATAATGCAGGTCTGGAAATAGCCTATGCCCATATTGGTTGGCTATATATGCAGGTACTCTGGTGAGAATGAGCTTATGAAACACTCAAGTCTCTTTCTTGTTCTGTATTCAGGTTATACCCGAGGCTAATGTAGAATTATCCGTAGCGACCAATGCGTTGCCGGTCTTGGCGGCCCACAGGAGGCAAATAGGAACGAGGCTATCTAAATTCAGAATTTTGCCTAAAATGTAACGAGCCAAATAGTGAATGAACTCGATTGACTTTGAGCTTATCTTACATACGGTGTACAGCTCCACGTTTGAGAATGAGTGAATTATCTCTTCTGTTCAAAGTGAAACATGGAGGTGACATTGAGTGATTCGCGAACGGGATCGCCATGAAGATCAGCAAGAGTCTTTACTAGGCTACGGAGAAAAGAGAGAAAACACGGTTCGACCCTTTCCTTGTCTCCTCTTTTCCCGTCACTAACGGGAATGTCATGGCTGGTGTCCGAGATGGTATGGATCCAACTCCACTATCTTTAGCACGGAACTATTCCGGATCACCAACCCCAGTCTGTGCCCTGAGTCAATGCGTCAAATTAGCCTTCTGTCAGTTGTTATTACTCCAGCACTGAGTGCCCTGAAATCTAGGGCTCTGGAATGTGACAAGAACGACTCGTTTACAGCCTCACCTGCAATATCATGCAATTGACCAGACGAGAAATCTTCGTAAGCACTATATTTCCCCTGAATTGAAAATCGTCCGGCGGCGCAGTCGACTCATCCCTGTCCCTCAAGATACCTGAATCGGATTAGATCTAAGCTATAACTTATCTGGCCCAACGAACCGAACCCTTCATCTTCGGCAGCAAGGTACGGAGTCTTGGAAGTCCACATAAAAGCTTTCTTCTACTGTTGGTTCTAGCGTCTTGCTCCATGTCCGCATGGTCGCCTCGGGGAATATTCCCGTTAGAGATATAGCAATTGAGAGTCCCTTGGTCGATTATTCATGCATACTATGGGTTGGCACTGAAGAATCATGGCTGTTCCCCTTTTGCAACCCTGGACCTAGTGCGCTGCAGGAGAAGGGGAACAGTTCAAGGGGATGTTGCAGAAGTATATAGCTCATTCCCCTTCTGCATCTGTAGACACACTTCACCCACTGGTCCTTCAAGCTAAACACCGGTGCTGCGCAGAAGATCCTTGCCCGTTCATCCCTTCTTGTTCTTTGTAAAGGTTGCCATCATGCGTGTCGGTTTCATCTCTCTCCTGGCTCTCAATGCCGCTGGCGTCCTGGCCGCTCCTCAAGCCACGACCATCGACTCCTCAGCACCTGAGGTCACCAACATCGATGAAATTGCTGATCTCGCCGCCGCTGCTTACGAGGCTGCCCAAGGTCTCGCTAAGGACAAGACCAAACGTGCAAGCACCTGCAACTGGAGCAACGTTCGTGTGCGACGGGAATGGTGAGTATCCTGTTTTCTCAAATGACAACCGATCTAACTTCTGTGCTAGGGGGACTCTTTCTAAGAGTGAAAAGAAGTCTTACATCGATGCTGTCAAATGTCTCCAGTCCAAGCCCTCCAAGTCTCCCGCATCTTTCGCCGCTGGTGCTAAGACGCGTTTTGATGACTGGGTAGCCGTTCATCTGAACCAGACTACAACGATCCACTACACCGGAAACTTCCTCACCTGGCACCGATACTTCACTTGGCTCTATGAGGAGGCTCTTAGGAATGAGTGTGGTTACAAGGGAACTCAGCCTGTAAGTGCACTGATGCACAGAATGACCATACCCTAACACTAACCCTCTCCATAGTACTGGGATTGGTCTCTTTCAGCCATCAGTGGCCTTAACAAGTCTCCTATCTTCGATGGCAGTGACCTGTCTTTCTCCGGCGACGGTGAATATATTGCAGGCCAAAAAGATATTGTCCTCGGTGCTTCGATGGGCCTTCCTCCCATTTACCTCGCCGCCGGCAGTGGTGGCGGCTGTGTCAAGTCCGGTCCCTTCAAGGACATGAAGGTCAACCTCGGTCCTGTTGCCCTCGATCTCCCAGACGGTGAAGTCGCTTCCAACCCCACGCCTCTTGACTACAATCCTCGCTGTCTGAAGCGTGATCTTAGCGACTCTGTCAACAGACGCTTCGCCAACGCCACTTCTGTCCTCAACAACATCCTCAAGCCTAAGACCGTCTTGGACTTCCAGATGCAGATGCAGGGCGTTCCCGGCACCGGCGACATGGGCATTCACGGCGGTGGCCATTACTCTCTTGGTGGTGATCCCGGCCGAGATGTCTTCACTTCTCCTGGCGATCCTGTCTTTTACCTGCATCACTCTATGATTGACCGTGTCTGGTGGATCTGGCAGATGCTCAACCCCAAGGATCGTGTTCACAGCAAGCTTGCTGTCCAGGGTACCAACACTTTCATGGACATGCCTCCTAGTGATGAGACCACTCTTGATGACTATGTTAACATTGGCTGGGTTGGACCTGAGAGACAGATCAAGGATCTCATGAGCACTCTCTCTGGGCCTTTCTGTTACGTCTACTTGTAGATCATGATCGACTTCTGTATGTAGTATATAGTAGTATTCGTCTTCATCCGCTAAGCGTTTAATTACCTCAGACAATAGACTTTAATGATATCGACTGACTCTTCCTTGACCTCCGATTTGTGATCTTCTTCCAGGTTGACTTATCAGGCTATCACCCAGCAGGTTATGAATCATATCCATGAGATCTTGACCCGCATCTCCCCTGCCTCCAATCCCACCCAAGACGGGAATTTAGATCTCGTAAGGGAAACTTGAGAGAGTAAGCACCCTGAACATATGCTGGTACGGTGGCACGTTTGTTCATCCGTACCTTGGCAGGGTAAGCAATCATCCGATATGTTTGTTCAGGGTCCAGGCCCACGGTTTCACCCCGCCGCCCCCTAGTATATCGGGCCATGTGTCTAGATGTAGATCGTGATGCAACCCTACAGCTTCCAACTGCCAAACACATGCTGCCTCACCCTAGTATTTTCGGTTCATCGTCCCATTTTCAACCCTGAAAGAGATCGCGGCCTGATGCAACGCGTTCCCCGCGAAAACTTTAAGGGTAGCATTGAATCCTTGCGGCCTGCCCCCTGGTCTCGCGAATGCTACCCAGGTGCCGTGGCTTTTATACCCGGTTCCATATCGACCACTTTTATACATATCTTGCACTGGGGTTAAGCAGATTGCGAGAGGGAATAATTTCTAGGTTTCTATCCGGTTAATTTCGAATGAAACTGGCCAGCTTGCTAAACTGGTGTTTCCATAGAGAATTAAAGGGACCGTTCAATAGTTGCTGTGAGGGAGTCGAGTATGACTCTCAGATGTGAGAAGATGTGTTATTTATCAATGTTCAGGGCTTCAAGTCTCTTGTGCCCACAAAACTCAATAACTAGTTCAACAGTTGCATGGCAATTGCACACTTATGAACTATCGGAACAGAAGTAGCCTCCATACTGTGCAGTAGGTCCTGGAAATGGGAGTAAGAAAGGATAACTGACTCCTGTAGGCCATTAGCAAGAGGAAATTGTCTTTGAACTAACTCTATTGATTTCTAGAAACTAGTCTAAGGTTTCCCATAGTTGTAAAACCCCCTCCCGCTCTTAACACCGAGATCACCATCGTCTAGAAACGTCTGTAGATATTCCCGAGGTGCACTTGGAATATTTCCTCTTGCGTCAGCGTAATGCTGCTCGATATCCAAAACAACATCCAAACCGACTATATCCATCTGCTCAAACGGACCCTTGGGTGTTTTCAATACACCCTTGAAGATATCATCAATTTCTTCTGGTGTTGCGGCACCTTCTGAAGCTGCGAGGAGGGCTTCTCTTTTAATGGCTGCCCATATTCTGATAGTAATAGAGTTAGCCACTGTAGTGAGCGGAGTTGAAAAAATCTTACCTATTGTAGATATAACCCATAGAAGGCTTCTTCACATGAAATGGCGAGAAGCCATGGGCTTTACATTGCTCCATCACCAGTGTGATATGTGAAGGGTCAGTCGTCTCATGGCCCATGATTTCGATTTCTAAGATCTGTCAGTTATATTGTCCAAAGTTGCACCATCTATGTATGAAATTTACCAGGTGTCTCAGGTGGCCAGTCTACAGTTAAATGGTCAGCGAGACTCTTTTGTTAACGCAATGGCACTTACAAGAATGAGCACTTAAAAAACGGCTTTCGTTTCTCAGATTGAGACCCTTCAATATCTCCGAACACGAATAGCTGCTAGAGTTCGATGCAATAATAGTTTCTCTCGGCGCAAGCGCATCAAGCTCTGAGATGACTTTCGTCTTGAGGTCAAGTTGCTCAGGTACACACTTGAAAGTCAGCATCTGAACATGTTGTATTTTGGAAGGGAAGGTTTACTCACCTCGACGACTAGCCACGCAGTTTGAAGGGCCTCACGTAAAGTGTCTGGTGAGTGGGTGATGATTCTTCCCCAAGAAGCATTTTTGATGTCGGAATTTACGCGAAACTCGTCAATGGCCTTGATGCTTGCTTGGAGTTGGGATTCTTGGCCGTCGACTAGATGGACATCATTTCCTCTACTCGACCACTGTATGAAGATATTATTAGGAACAAATCTGCGCTGGGAATGATATCTAATGGGTTAATGCTCACCATGAAGGCGAGTCGTCTTCCTTGAGTGCCCGCCCCGATCAATATGACCGATGTCCTGGGTGTTACTGTGAGAACCATATTGTCGACAATGAGAATATTGGACTGTAGCAAGAAAGGGTTCTATGTTGGCCAAGGAGAAGAAGTTCAAATACCAAAAAGAGAGAGCGCTTCAAGCAGATCCCCCACCAAGACTTTCATCGTCATTTCGGATCCGGTCCATGTTGCTTAGCCTTGAGGCGAGGCAGCTAGTGAGTGGCTAATATCTTCACTCCACTTCAACCTTACAAGCGTCATCGGATCCGAGACTAAAAACAGGGTAATCGTATCCGTCGATTGTCTCTGAGGTCAGTGGCTGCTCGCTTCAATTGGGGTAATCTGCTCAGTTATTCCGCACCGCGGAAAAAGAATGCAACGCCAAGTCATGAAGTTAGATGTGATTTACTTAGTGTCACTTGATACAACATGGTGGGTAAATTTCTTTCTATTCAGCTTGCATTTACTCCTTCTGTCAAGCCAAAATACTCGGTTGTACATTATTTTCATCAGACACCGTCGAGAACTTCCCTATCGCCGCCTGAACAGATTTTGAGCTCTGCGGTAAATGTCTCAACGTCCGATCCAACGTAGACAATAAACTCTGATATGTCTCCTCCGTAATCTTTCCAATCCCAAAGTCGCGATCAATGGCTTTTCGTAGTAATTGTACTCCAGCAACTGCGTGATGCGGGTATGGATCAATAGACACGATCGGTACTGTGAATACTGTCTTCCTCCCGTTTACAGTATCATCTTCTATAGAATCTCGAGGCCGTTTTATTGTAAATGTGTTGTGAAGACCAAAGGCTAGAGTGCTCATTACTGTGCTCTCAGCATCGATGCTTATGTCGGTTATGTCTGCGAGAAGGTCTTGACGATCTGTGGCTTCGATGATATCCACTAGCATGAGGATGCTGAGATGGTAGTGAAGCATGAGAGAAACTGCAGCAGCGGTCAGTAATATTTTGTGGATTGGATTGTTATTCTTTACTTACACCATCGAAGTTTTGTCTGCTGGCCGAGAAATGGCATACGCTTATGACATTCATCCAGAAGCGGCCGATAAATGATAGCAAACTGTTTGAAAGAATCTACCACCGCCAGATATGCTTTACGCACCTCCGACTCATCATGACCATCTCGTAGTGCTTCTTTAAAGATGGCTGCCAATTTCCATCCCAGAAGTTTCCAAGAAGCCCCTGCAGCAATTATCTGGTTGGCTCTCTCGTCTGTCATGTCAGAACTTCCTTGCTTCCACTGCCGAGCATTTTCGTCAAACATTTTGGCGCAGGTTTTGACTAGACGCCACGGGAGTTCCGACTCAAAGCCGAAGAGGCCAGAACAGAGTAGCGATCGACAGTTGAGAGTGAGTGAAGCTGAGGTATCAAATGTCAGAGCTGCCCAATATACAGTACTTTCGGCGTTTATGAAGCCTGATGTCTCGATTGACTCTGGAGTTGTGACGATGGCTTGTGATTTCAATGATGGGGAAACCTTGGAGCCGCTGAACTGTAGGTTTCTTTGACGAGCTCGGAGGGTTTGGATCTGTTGTAGCGCAGCATGAACACAGGCCTGGCCAGATATCCCGTCCGTCTCCTCTTCCTCTGAGATGCCTTCGGGTATTGGTGTTAAAGCGAAGAGAAAAAGAGACAACATTGAACGATAGGATGGTCTGTTGATGACACGTAACATATCCCTTCGAGCATGTCTCCAGAGAGCCTGAACAAGAATGCAGTGATCCTCAGCGGGATTTGGATCTGGCGATGTGACGGGAAGCCATCGAGCTGCAAAAGCAGAAATGGTGCTCTGGAGAGATTGCTCGATATCTTTACATCGTGCGATTAGTTGAGCGTCGTCGGCGTCAACTATGCATCCGTCAAGATGGCGGCAGAGGTCAGATATACTGACATATTTATCTGCCAGAGTATGTCCAAACCTGTGTATGTAAGCATTGGAAGTAAAAAGGGTTGCCGAGTACATACAAGAAGGGGCAGCTATATCTCCCCATCCAAGAGCCAAAGACTGCTTCAAATCCTTGCCTGTATAGAGTATCAAGCCATCTAGAGTCCACATTCTCCATGTTGATACTTTCCCCTGAATCTCTCGTTGGACTTGTGCACCATGGCAGAGGTGCTGATTCGGGCATCACCGAGGCAGTTGAGCTATCTCGGTAAGCATCCTGATCAGGACCCTGATCGAACACTGACTCCTGTGACACATCCGTTACTCGACTGCCGCGTGTTGATGATGTGTCACTTGGAGGTCTAGATGTTGTTCCACGACGCGATCTGCGCTTCACGCCTACAGAGCCATTCGGCTTGGCATTCTGAAGCCACTGCCCAAGAACGTAATCAGCTATTTGGGAGTCCTTAACTTGAGAGTGGCATACCTTAAAGGTGCACGCGTGATGACGGTTCCGACAGCGTGTACACGAAGGCGTCTCTCCATCAGCGTTGTTGCTCTGGGCATCACAAGCCACACGCGATCGACGACACTCATCGCAACTGGAGAACTGAGTACGACGTGTAACAAGACCTGTCGGCATGTCGGATCCACTATAGCTGGCTGTTTAGTCAGAGGAGGAACCAGAGTTGAGTGAGCGGTTTCGGATCCGGATGATGTTTGTTGGGAGAGTCCACTTTGATTGAGAGAACAGGGACGAATGGACAGATGATGCGGGGTAATGCAGATCCCCCAGTTCAGCTTTAGTCTGGGGTAACATTCTAGGTTAGACCATGTAGACTAAGACCATCCCTCAATCTTCACCTCCTTGGATCGATCATTTGCAAAGTCTGAGCGGTATCAAAGGGGGCTGATTGGAGATTACTGTTGAAAGTTTAATTTTGGGGAACTTCTTGACGTTTTCTCTGATTAACGGGCGCCGCCACATGGTGAGTCAAGGTTGGTCGCTAGTTAGTTAGAAAAGTGAACCATGTGTGAGCAGGGATCTTCGGAACCGAGGCTATCGCACATTCTGGCTATGACGTACAAACTTTCCGTGCTGTAGATGTAGATAGGAACGAGGATTTGGGACTTGGAGATATGGGAAATTTACTGAATTCCATTAACATATGTGTCAGATCTTAAATGATACAGTTGCATCTTACCCTGCGTCGCAGATTGATCCAAGATCAAACGCCCTGGCAATCGAACCATAAGGATGGATGACTCGCTCAGTTGACATGACTATCGGATCCGATACCAACCTTTAACTTAGATCCCCGCAAACAAGGTGCTTGTTTCTCGAGTTTCTTATTCAAGATAAGCGTTTTTTGAGAGATTACCACCGTCACTATTTCGCCTTCTCCACCAATTGCCCCGTCTCCATCTGCCGCGGTCCTCCAAGTCCAAGCGGTCACCCTCCGCTAACAAGCCGCTTACGACTGTCTTGTGCTCCATACTTTGAGATCAGCAATATCCAAGATATTGCGGGGAAATCATGGGGAAGACAAGGGTGCTGCGACATACTTAAGAGCGCTGATCGTCCCATCTTTTTAACACTTGGAAATAGAGACAGAGTCTACAGTTTTCTATCATCGCTCGACTGGAAAAGACTGCAGTCATGGCGTCTTATTCTACTCCCCCAAATGAGAAAGCTGAGGTCTTTGAGGCCGAATCAGCTCCCAATGGCGGCCAAAGAGGTCAGGTTGATCGTATCGATGCTATGGCGACGGCACCTGGTACAACCCTCGAGTCGTTCTCACATCTTGATGAGAAGAAGATTCTTCGCAAGGTACGTCTCGGCATACCTCTCACAAGTATCTTATCACTAATACTCACCCAGATGGACATGCGATTGATCCCTATGCTCGCACTCCTCTACCTCCTCTCTTTCCTCGACCGTAAGTCCGCCCCCAGACCCAATATCGATATTTCACTAAACACTCCAATCACAGGAGGAAACATCGGAAATGCAAAGATCGAAGGTCTTCAGGAAGATCTCAACATGAGCCCCGATCAATACAACTGGTGTCTCACTGTCTTCTTCTTCACATACGCGGCCTTCGAAGTCCCCTCGAACCTACTCCTCAAGAAGCTCCGTCCTAGCGTCTGGCTTCCTACAATTATGGTTGCATGGGGCATTGTAATGACGCTTATGGGCATCGTTCAAAGTTACCATGGCCTTCTGGTTGCGCGTATCTTTCTCGGTGTCACTGAAGCTGGTCTTTTCCCTGGTGTAGCGGTACGTCCACGTCATTCTTCTAACCTGGTTGCATAGCTAATGATGCCTAGTATTACCTTACGATGTGGTACTGCCGTCACGAAATCCAATTCCGTCAAGCTCTTTTCTTCTCAGCTGCTTCCATCGCCGGTGCATTCAGCGGTCTTCTCGCTTTCGGTATCGCGAAGATGGACGGTGTTGGTGGACTCGAAGGTTGGCGCTGGATCTTTATTCTTGAAGGAATCGTCACCGTTCTTGTTGCAACTATGGCCTTCTGGGCTCTTTACGACTTCCCCGAGACCGCAAGTTTCCTGACCGAGGAGGAGCGCGCTTTTGTCGTCTTCCGACTCAAGTATCAGGGTCAGCAGAAGGCTGCAGGCCAAAGCCAGTCCCGTGTTGCGCAGGCTGAGGAGTTCAAATGGGAGTATGTCTGGGCCGCCTTTAAGGATTGGCAAATTTGGGTCAACATTTTCGTGTACTGGGGTGTAAGTCAATCCTTGAAGCTTGATTTTGATGGCAATGCTAACACACAGCAAGATTGTCTGTCCGCTCTACGGAATCAGTCTTTTCCTTCCCACCATTATTCGAAACCTTGGCTACAGCTCTAGCCGCGCTCAACTACTCACCGTCCCTATCTATATCACCGCAGCTATCCTCGCTGTGATCGTGGCTTGGGCGTCGGATCGCGTTGGCAAGAGAAGCCCATTCATCGTGTCTTTCCTCTGCATCATGATCGTTGGATTCTCCATGTTCGTACCCTCCTATTACAAAGATCTCGAATTATTACTAAGTCTTGTCCAGGTGTATTTCTACTCACAACCCCAAGGTCGTCTATGCTGGCGTTTTCATCGCAGCTTGCGCCATTTACCCTGCATTCCCCGGAGTTATTACATGGTTGGCCAACAACCTGTCGGGAAGTTACAAGCGCAGCGTCGGAATGGCTATTCAGATTGGAGTTGGAAACCTTGGCGGTGTAAGTATTCTCTGTTCTGCAGAAGAGGTCTCTTAATACTGACAAACATAGGCCATGGCGTCCAACTTTTACCGACAAAAAGATGGCCCTCGCTACATCTTGGGCCACGCTTTGGAACTTGGCTTTATCAGTGGAGGTATCATTGCAGCTCTTATTTTGATCTTCAGCTACAGCCGCATCAACAAGAGCCGTGAGCGGAGAATGGCAGCTGGGGAGCACGAGACGACCTCTGAGGAGGAGCTGTCTGCGAAGGGAGACAAGGCTGTAACCTGGCGATATATGCACTAAGTGTTGGGTTTGAATATCTTAATTCAGAATATGATGAGCGTTGTGCATAGCTAAGATAACCAAATTGGCTTTCCTGACCTTTGAGACTCCATCCTCTCTCTTCTAAGTGAAATTCCTAGGCAATTTTCACCTGGAACCTTCATTGCCTCTGATCTGCTGCACAGCAGAGCGATGAGCTGGTCTATTTACTGGAATGACTATGCGAGGCAGGTGCATATAGATGCGGTGCTAGCTCCTTCCTCGTGTTTTTCCACCATTGGTGCTGAGTCTCTGATTGGTGCCACAACACAACACCAAGAATGACAACAACCCGCGTATTAGAAGCAAAAAGATGATCAACAAATAACAAAAAAGAAATGTAGCTGTACTACGCTTGTTGATGCGTAATCAGGGAATCGAACCCTGGGCTCCCCGACGCTGCTCGAATGGCAACGGAGAATTTTACCACTAAACCAATTACGCGGTTGTTGTTTGTTGTAGATCGGTCTCATAATTACACTTCAAGAATTGCTGCTGAACAAAAGGGAGGACAACAGTAACTTCTTGTGACTTTGACACCTATCCCAAGCTATATTTGGAAGCATATATAGCAGAAATAAAGAATTCAAAATCCAAACCAAGGTTCTATGAATAGGCCAACTTTGGAAGAAACTCGCTTTCAGTACCTACGCCCTTTGTTTAACTCTGAAGCCCCACTCAACCCCGCCTCCTTGGCCCAAGTCAATCGCCATTGTACCTCTGTTGACTGTCCACGCGTATGTATTTAAATAGAAGACAACTTACCTGTTCATCTTATTTTTCTTTCAGTCAAGCATTGTTACACCCTAAACATGTCACTCTACGTTCGACAACTCAACATCAATGACCTCGAGCGGTCCCTAATCGTTGAGACGGCGGCGTTTCCACCAGCCGAGGCGGCGACTCGCGAAAAGGTAGTGGAATGAATTCTCTTCGCTTGAGATTATATCTGACCTCAAATCTTAGATTGAATACCGCCTGACGGTCTGCCCTGAGCTATGTATCGGTCTATTCCTCCGCGCGGGGGCTGATATCCCGTCAACCATCCCTCAGGACATTCCCTTCATCGATGAGCCTACGTCCAATGACGACGTGCTTCTCGCACATGTCATTTCTACTAAATCGACAAACAAGCCTGTGCGAGACGAGGACATGGATTACCCTCGCAACTGGAAGTCGGACCCTCAAGGTGACTATGACGTAGGCCACAAGAAGAATGGAAGAACCATTGCTCTTCATGCCCTTGCTGTCTCTCCCAACTACCAGAGGTCTGGACTCGGCAAGGCCATCATGCGTGCATACATCGAAAGGATGAAGCAGAGCAACGCGGCCGATAGAATCTCTATCTTGACGTATGGCCGACTTGTTCCGTATTACCAGAAGCTTGGGTTTGAGCACTATGGGAAGAGCGAGTCTGAATATGCTGGCATTGCCTGGCATGACCTTGTGAGTTGATATCAAGACATTGTGAAGCTTATTTTAACGTTCTATAGTCGTATATCCTATCTCCCTCCGCATGATGATCGTACAATAGAGCAGCGTTGAGTATATATCGAGTATCAAAGGCTTAGGAAGATGAACTTGGTGGTATAGAAATAGCTCAGAAGCGAAAGCAAGCTCTGTAAGCATGTAGTTAAAAGCTTACAACTTCATATACTGAATGCCCTGCGATTATTTGAATATTGCCCCCTACTGTTAGAAACGTTGTCTTTGAAGTTTCACAGATAACGAACTTCTTCTCACCGTTGACGAATTATCCACTCCTGTACTACCTTTCTTCTGTATGGACTGAGTGATGCGTATGCTTTGGGGTCCGACGCACGAGTAGTTTGGTTAGATGAGACACTTCGTTCGCTTTCCAGACGCCCATGGACGTCATCCTCGCAAGGCGTAGCAAGATTAGTGCCTTGATAAGCCTTAACGCGAGGTCTGACGGGGTCCAATGAAGACCTCTTCTTCAGTGCGTTGAGTTCAGGGAGAATGTGCCTTTTTATCGCATCCTCAACTTTCTCCAAGAGTTTGGGGTCCTTGATAGAACTTTGTTCTCCATTGACTCGGGCATTTTGGCTAGTTAGTGTTTTGTGCCTTCGTTTGGATTGTGCCTTTCTGTCATTGCTTTGAGGTGGCCCTATCTTGTTGATTGTATCTCCTAAATCGGAAGATGGAAAGTTCGACGGGTTCACGGAGTTCCCGATGGCAACAGCGGACTATTTGAGCGTCTGCGTCGTTTGTTGCGATATATCTCGATATCGAATGAGTTTCTTGGAACCCACGAATTTATAGTTGCTAAACCTTGATAATTTCCTACGTGATCACCGTCGAGTAAGCCATCCAAAGGTTTTTCAAAACAATACTTGGGATAAGTTTCACTTATATATGAAAAAGACCTATTGCTAGAACCATGCCATACCCCTTGCGTGTGCAGCTTGGTTCAAGCAGCAATTGGGGCGCTACTGAGGCAGCTGAGAACTTCATGACTCTTCGACTCCCTATCGAGATACCGATCTGTGATAAAGATCGTATTGTTTAAACTTCTTTAGAAGAAAAAAAGGAAGTTGAAAGATCTCTGAGCGTTTTAAAGCAAGGCAAAAACAAATTACCCCTTGGGTAAAGGTCAAAACATAATATCGCGCTCGTCGACAGTTTGCACTAATCGGGTACCTCTCGTACTATACGTCGAAGTTCTCCCAAGACCAGCTATACTTGCGTTCACTGGGTCTCTTTCCAGTCGAGGGCTGACAACAGATGCATACGTTGATGACGAATGCTGCGACACCCACGATGAAAAGATAGTGCGTGAGTTGTCGATAAAATGTCTCCTCAGCTCCGGACTCGATTGTGCGATCGCTCGTGTTGCTGGATCGATCACAACTCTTTCCTCGCTAAGGAAAAAAAGAATGACATCCTTGAGCTCATCAGACTCCAACCCAACTCGTCTCCGATATCCTGTGTATAGCTTTACTGCTGCGTTCAAGGGGGTGACTTCTCCAAGAGAGGCACAATTTGCACGCGCATTGATCATCTTCTCAGTCGTATGCAAACGAACCAAGGTCTCGATTGTTGCATTTGGCATTGTGGCGTATCGTTTCTCACTCAGTCCCCATATTGCCGCCAGAATTGGTGTTCCAAAGCTCGAGTCCTTCGAAATATTCCTAAAGTTTGCGTCAAGCTCGTGCAGCACCTCAATAACTTTATCAAGGCCGTTAAACGCAGCATAGTGCAATGGTGTTGGAAAGTATACATCGTCAGTATCAGTCTGGCTTAACTTTTGATGGGCCGTTCCCATGGGCTCGATAAGCTCTCTCTGTCTCTGGATTCAATGCCAAAGCACTACTTGGATTTGTTTGAATAATGATTGTTTGAGTAGGACCTCTCTCTGGCGGCCCGGGATGCCCTCAAGACCTGAAGATCCACAACATCTGAAGCGCACAGGTTTATCGAAACATGAGGTGCTGGCGGAAGGCTCAAGGAACGCTCGAATCCAGTCATTTCTCTTCTCGATTCCAAAAGGCACACTTCCCCACTGGGTCTCTGGACAGCTGACCTTGCATATGATCTTTGCTCCTTCACTCTTGAGAACCTGCCGAGCATGGAAAGAAACGAGATACCCTGGTGCAAATTCTAGTGAGACTAGAAAATCCAGATTTTGCTTATCCCATTCCCTCAAATTTCGGAACGGAGGCTGGAATGTTTCTGGCTCCAAATCTCCCACTTTGGTGTCCTCAGAAGTAAAAATGTTAAGCGGTATCGTCCACAAGAGTAAAACGGCTAGTGTCGTAGTGATTAGGTCATGGGATTGCCGGTCCAATGTATGGTGGTCCCAATATTGAGCCAGATAGATTCTATGCCAGTGTGCGACTTGTAGATTATTGACAGAAGGGCTCTGGACATCATCGACAGAGAAGGTGTGCTGATCAGCGCAATACCTCAGATGGTGTAGCCAATATTGAATTGAGTAACTCCTCAACCCTCGTAAACTATTTCCCACAATCTCTGTAAGATATGGAATGTGATGCGCAGTGGTAGCTTTTGGTTGCTCAAATGATTGTAGGAGTAATAGACATGCTTCACTAAGCGCTGAACAACCTTTGATCAGTTGGATCGAGTAGGACTTATTGTTCAACAGATTTCGAACGAAGCTCGACACAGTTTCGTGAGCGAATGCAACTCGGCCATTTTGATAATCAATAAGCCCTCCTGTAATTGAGTCGCATTTCCGGCGCAAAGAGTCGATTTCTGTTTCGCTCGTGCAGGGTACCTTAGGGTTGAGAATAAACGCAAATTCCCGGAGTGTGAAGGTTCGCTCCCCAAATTCTACCACCCCCAGCATGAGCAAAGCATCTTCATGGTTCCTCGATCGCTTTTCGAGGATCTCGTAATATAACTCAGTGATCTTCTCAGGCAAATGATTCAAACACCCAAGAAGCCGGTCGGCATCAGGCCTAACCCCAGACATACACGTCTGGACGACTTCCCGACTGGCCAGCTTCACCCACATGAATAGCCCATTCGCTCTCGTAGACAGATTCTCTACTAGTTTGAGTCTGCTCGGAGGGTCCAAGAGTTCTGAAAGTCTGAGTATCTCTTGAGTAGCAAAGATGGTTATATCGTCTTGTGTATGATCTTCTAGCTTTAGGACAGCATCTTGCATGCTGAGTGTTGGGCTGAAGGACCACAAGAACTCTTGCTCTGGGCGACTCGACACACATATGCGGACCATTTTGCTTGCGGCCCTGGCTAGCCCTTTACACACATCGGCAAGTTCGAGTAGGTCTCCAGGGAACTCATCCAGCCCATCCAAGAAGATCCACAAGCCACGAGAGTGTTTTCGTGACAATATCTTGACCAGAATGTCGTACAGAACGCTCGGTTTCCAGTCCAAAGTGGGCCGACACCGCTTCATTTCTTGAAAGTGTACCAGGATGGAGTCAAAATATCGAGAATTCTTTCCAAGTACTTGCCAGAGCAGTGCTCTTGCTATGCCTTCCAATGTCGACCCAATTGGATGTTGAGATTTGCCCCCAAGGAAATATGACACGACGATGGGACTTTTGGCAAGGGTTTTCTTCTTCGCATTCTCCAATGACGTAGTGGCAATGTATTTTAACAAGGTCGATTTCCCGGATGAGGCTCGCCCGGTTATCCAGTAAAGCCCATTGCCTGTCCTCAACCAGTCGACGAAATTGCACTGCTCCTCGTTCCATACCCAAGAGAATGTTCTTTTCAGGGGTGGTCCAATGCTTTCTTCACGGGAGTCCAGACCATCGAAATAAAGGCACCGCAGACATTCTGAAATCCATCGTATCACAAGGTAAGCAGAGTTTCAATTGTATCGTCCGGTCCAGATCGTACCTTCCTGGAGCTCCGTAGTATGTGTGACAGTCGCCCGTATATCTTTCACCCACCGCATCAGCTCCCCTGATACCGCTTCGTATCCCTTGTCAAGGGCATCACTAAATTTGGTCATACCCTACTTGATATATCAGCTGAGGCGTGCCTGAGAAAGCGTGATTTCTCACCGTGTGACTAGAATGAATGCCATAACTTGAGTATCCGGATAATATGGCAGAGTTCATTTCAACAATCTAAGAGACTATTAGGGCCGAAAGTTCAGGTTGATTAGGATCCGATCTCTTACCATACCCACAACAGGTGAAGGTAGTTCCTCGTAGAAGCACGTAATGCTCAGTGGTTGATCTTTGGCTCGTCTGAGTCTCAAGATCTCATGGAACTTGTTTTGGATCAACGCGAGCATTTCCGAATCACTCTCAAGAACTTTCACGATGTTTTTGTTCGGTTTAGACAATAAGCCCACAAGCGTAGTGCAAAAGCTACCCCAGCGGGCTTTGCTTGATCCAAAGTGCGGTGTGCCCATGAAAATTAACCCGGCGGTGCTGGATTCTAGTCTGTTAAGATGCAATTCGGGACTCGACCGCGAGAGGTCCAAGGCATTTTGAACTACTAGTCCGCCTAGGCTATGCATGACAAAGATCAAGCCAAGGTGCTCTGTATTCGTCTTCTCCCTGAGACGTATGACTGATCCCAGAAGGTTCTGAGCATGGTTGCTGATTCTGTTTTGCGAAACTGGACTCCACCAATCCGTGACATCTGCGTCATAGCCAAAACTGAGTATCCGTGCATCAGGAATATCGACCTTAAGAAGGTCACTAGGCCAGTGGACTTCGCTGTTCTGGCTACTATGGCACCAAGTGCCAAAGGAATTGCCTTTCAAGCCATGAACGAAAACAATGTCCACGATCGGCACTAGGCCGGCTGGAGGTGTATACAGGGTGGTGGTCCCTAGATTAGACCCCCTTTGGATCGATCTCTCTCGTGTCAAAGCACTTCTTGATTGCAGCGAGTCGCTACCGGGGATCGTGTTCCACAAATTTTGGGCGCTCGTCATGGACGTTGGGCGTTGGAAGGGCACAGCTTGGGTTGGAACAACCTCAATATCTGAATTCGGGTTCTCGGCCTGTGGATCGGATGGACTCTGCCGTTTGGTGAGGCGAATCTTACGAAAGACCTTTCGAAGCATATCTCTATCCGCTTAATATATGGATGGTGCTCTTGATGTCAGATCCGAGAAGATTGGCTGCAGTAGATAGAGACTTGGTAGGCATCGGGGCTGACGGTCTTATACCTCCCAATGGCACAGGTTCACATACATACCAAGCACACTTGAGACGTCGAGGCGCAGTCTGAGTGGTTGATGACGTTCTTGGCGCTAGAGAGCTGAAAACTCGGTGAGCAGGGATCAACTGGGCAGCCTTGTTTTCTCTTTCTCCTCATGGATTACTCGCCAGCCTGGTCATCTGAGCCTGATCTGCTCTGACAGCGATCAGAAAGCGAGCAACACTCTCCTGTTATAAAGAGAATACAATTCGAGTAAGCCTCCGGTTGTATAAAGCTATTAACAAAGTTTTAGATGTTGTCAACCGGCGAGGCTGTACAACTGCGATGGAATCAGTTGCTATTGTATGTGACAACCGAACAATACATATTGTGCGCTGCTCTTGAGTATGCCTCATGGTGAGAAATCAAAGCCACCATTCCTCAACCCTCACCCCATGCAGACTACACATTGCACACTGCCAAGGCGCCACGGCGCCAATTGTTGCGTTCTCATTGGAAAGCATACAGTTGGCTGTACCTATTGTATCATGCTGCGTTGCGTAGGGAGCTAACCAAGCCTAATTCGCTATTTCACTGAGAGATGGGGGTGAAAAGTGTAACATAATAACATTACGGCGTTTTATTTTAGTAGGCTTTGATTATGGCTTGGGATTTAATGCCGAAGGAAGCTGGATAATGGCGCCGCGGAAAGATTTCCGGCTTACGTCCGGCGTAATGCACAAGACCCTTAAAAGCAGGAACTAGCACGACTACCTCTTCTCTGTTTGAAAACCAAGCTGGGCCATGGCAGAAATCACTTCGGTTCTGCTCACAGTTCCTCGGCTACTATCATCTCTATGACTCTCTTCCTCATCCAATAGTTCTTTGTTTGCTACTCTATCGGACTTTATCTAGCTTCTGTTTTACTTTTATTTCCTTATCAGTTTTGAGAACGAAAAAACACGGTGCTTCGTTTACGTTTGGGTAATCGAACCCTTAGCAGAGCCCTTCTGGTCCTGAACTCTCTTGCATGGGAATAGACATATCTTGGAATCTCGGCAGTGGACTGCTACTTCTGGCCTTGCATATCGGTTCAGAACAAGGTGTCAGGAGTTCATGAGAGAAAGCATCATGAGCTACTTAATTTTTTAATCTCATGAGTTCCACCTAGATGATCCTAGCAGCCATAGACATCGGCCAGGAATTGTATGTTTTTAGATAGAGGTCAATAATGGCTATTCTTCTGCTCCGGAGATCTCTCGTAGCTCAGTTGGGGGAGATTTGGGCTGCAATTGATACTTTCATAGGTAAAAGACCTGGTCAAGGAATTAAAGAGAAACTTTATATTGGGCATATGATTGCAAACATACACGGCTCTGAGTTAAGCGGGCCCGTTGTTCACTTTCCATGAAGATAATCTCTCGTTGGGGCGGAAATAGCTTCAAAGAATTAAAGATCGTGTCAGCCTCGACATCTTGAAAGCCTATTCCCTTGATAGCAAAAGTCACGTAAGTTTAGTATATGGAAATTAATAGAATATTCTAGTTAAACTTATCATGCATGATAACCTTATTATGTATAATGAAGTGTGTTCTTTTAGTCGTGTGACATTGATCTATCTCTCAGAGATATCACATAAGGTTATTCAATCAATTGACAGCGCAGATTCAAGTACTGCCGTTGCCATACATTTCACATACCTCAGGTCTAAATGTCACAAACTGCAAGAATATTTGGTCAAGTCGAATATATATGAATTAAATTAACCCTCGAGTATTTACCAGGGAGGTGTGAAAGTGTCCATAATAACTGTGCAGGACTGGTTCATAGGATGGTATGTTCTTGCAGAGACTGAAGTTGTAAATCCAAAACAACTCTGACTAACATGTGTTGTTTTGCAGACACCTTAAAAGATGTCTAGAGCCAATGTACTACATGAAAATAGCTGGCTGGTGAAAACATTCACTAACGAGGTCGAACGATAAAGCAATTACTTCGCCCGCCCCGGTAGGAGTTAGCTGATGTTAAGTTCACCCACGAGCGCGACAACAGAAGCAAATCCAGCATCGGTAGTCGGTCTGATGGAAAGCATGCCACCACCTCGGTCCCACTCAGCAATGTGAGCATTCTCCTCGGTAGCCTTGTCAGGGTTACCGTCGGGCGTGGCAGGGATACCAAACACCCTCACAGAACCTCCAGATTCCTTGGCCTCCTCGAACATGTCGTCCACCTGTCCGGCAAGACGATCATCTCGGATGGAAACCTTGAAGCCAAGGTTTCTGACGACGACTAGATAGTCTGGGAATGCAAGCTTGCGAGACTCGTCAGAGGCGTTGTCTGACAGTTGATATCGTCGTCCAGGGCTGGGCACGTTCCTGTGGCATAGTGTTAGCATTTATATAATGTCTGTAATAGTTTAGACTTACCATTGACCAGCTGGTACAGAAACAGTTTGAATCTCATCATAAGAGAATTGCACGTCAAGGTTAGTGTCAGTGTCAACGGCACTGAACGACACGGTCTTCTCGTTGGTGCTCCCTTTACCAGCAGTGAAGCAGAGCCACGATCCATACGAGAAACCATCCGTGGAAGCATGACCAAAATTAGACTCCTGGACCTCTCTGCCATCAGCAACGTTGATTTGGGTTGAGGAATCGCCATCGCCAACGCCGTTCATCCAATGTTCGACCTGAGCTGTGTAATACGGGGATGAGAACTCAGGAACATATGTGATGGCATGTGGTGTCCTGTCTCTCTCGAGAAGTTCCCGAGTGATGTCAGCTGAGGCGTGACAAGCAGGCATCGTGATTCTATAAAGGTCAGACAATGGTCAAGTAATCTGATAAATGTGTCTCACCCTGGGACGGACTGGCCGCCGATCAAGGCCTGAACAATTCGGGTGAAGTCCCTGGCTAACTGACTAGCAGTAGGTCCACCAGCTTTGAGGAGCATGGCTTGATACTCCGCAGTTGCGGCCTCGACCTTTTGCTTGGCTGCTGAGTATGCAGGGGCATGTGAAGGCCACCATTGCGAAAAGTCTTGCTCGCCGGTGAGTCCGTAGCCTTCCTCCTTTTCAAACTTCTCCAGAGCACGATCTCTCTCGCGCAGAGCCTGGTCGAGTGCACTGGTCAAGGTGCGGCCTACCATTGCTACCCGAGATTGATCACCGCCACCCTGTATTGGATTAGAAAGAGCTCAGTCATGAATGTGGGCTACATACAATCTTGACAGACATAAGGTATCTAGTATTGAGTCAGTTCATGTCGCAGTACTGTGGTGGATATGCACTTACTCAAGTAAACACTGGGTGTAAGTCTTGTGGTGAGATGGGTCGAAGAATAAATCATTCGTTTGCAGGAAAGTGTTGATGATGTTGTTGATGCCATAGTTTGTGTAGGCTGGATCGATATCCGGAGATGCAACAGGTGCTTTTTGGGCATTCTTGGTGAAGAACAGAGCAGGCTTGTGTCCAGGTAGGCCGCCGACTGCATTCTGCACAGCCTTGCAGTATGCCAGCCAGAGGTACTTGTCGACTTCAGAGTTAGGCATGTTGACAGTTGACAGCCAAAGCTCAAGAAAATAGAAAATGAAATTCGTATGGGGAGTCCCAGAAACAGCGGCAGAGCGCGAGATGGGCGCTCGGTTTTAATAGATTCTGAGCAAGCCATGTTTCTCTGTGCATAATCTCAGATTGGCTCTTATTGATTCTAGGCCCAGAGTAATCCGAGGTTTGCAGATGCCGCTAGTTTGATAGCTTCGAACCTTATTAGACAAGCTGAGATTGGCCTGGCATCAATAGATCTGTTCTGGGAACATCGGCTGTAGATCCGGTGCAGATAGTGCGGGGACTTCAAGACACGGCTTCAATAATCCCATGTGCCGCATTGACTGGGAACCGTTTAGTCAACAGCCACATGCGAGGTATATCGTCTTCCGAGACCTTTCATTTGTGCTCTCTCTAACCGACGTCTCAGAGGAGTCCTAGCCTCGTGGCAGATTAAGAGGGGATCATGCACAGCTGACATTCTCCCTTGCATGTCTGTCTCAGCTTAGGTAGGTAGCATATGATAATGTCCAGGGTCCAATGCTACCTACCCTGAGCAGCCAAGAAGCCACCATTCCAAGGTTCGGTGTCTTTGCTGGCTCCCCGCGTAACCGGCACCAGAATTAGTGGCTTATGATAACGTAGGCGGAAACACAAATCCCATTTGCGGATTGTTGACGCAAGACTTGTGCGAATGAGAAGAGTTATTCTGGAATGCTTCGGCCGGTCATCGGGAAATCCAATGTTCGTGGGACAATTGAGCGGTTGGTTAGTACATACTACATAAAGCACGGCATGGCATGGCATGGGCCTTGGCGGTGGTGGCTGGGTTGTCAAAGCCATCATGTCGTTCGTATCGCTACCCCTGCATCTTAGCAGCATCCAATTGCCGATTAATCCCTCAGAAATACGCTTTGACATGTTACATAAAATGCATAAATCCTACCCTAATCTTACTTCTACGTCACTAGTTGTAGACAAGAAGGCGGACCGGCACGCTGGGTCAACTCCAACGCCACGACACGTTCTCGGCCGGACCATGAGCTAGACGAGCCAACAGCCCGGATAAGACACAGGAAACGAGCGGCTAAGGACAGACTAGAATGCGGCATCTTTCTCGACTCTGGGCTAAGACTGAAGCGGTGCGGGATGGAAAGCTTGAAGAAGCATTGTTCAAGGAAAGTCATCTATGAAACCGCATCTGGTGCAGCCGTCAATAACAATGAGCCTTGGTCTTAGGCGTGGGCTTAAGGCTTAAGTGCCACAGGGTATGCTTCCAGAACATTGTTCACATTTTAAGAACCTACAACGGTAGGTAGAGAGTTGTAGTACTTGGATTTTTAATCTCGAGTTTTATAGTTAATCTAGTAATGTGTAAAAAAGGCTGACATTGCGATGATGCTACATCCATAAAGATGTTTATCAGAATGATCCATGTATGACCTCTGACCTTTAGCCGTTGAGATCTCAGCAAGTCGCCATCAGAGTATTTTTCGAGTGATAGAACCCGAACAGTACTATAATATTTTCCTCGTTATGATAGAATGGTTTATATATGGCTCAAGGTATAGGCAAACTAAATTAGATCTATTTTGATATTCAGTGACTATGTAGTAACTAAATTATTGGGAGGAAATTGAGAGAATTTATTAGAAAGGCATTGGATATGACGCGTAAAGTGTAAAAGATATATAGTTTTTTTAATTGTGCCATCTTGATTGATTACAGATCGATAAGGTTATTTAGAATAATAATAATGCAACAACCAAATCCTGCTTCAGGTCTCGAAGCGCCTTCTCTTGAACTATTCAGATTTCCTTGGGGAGCATTTAACTGGCTAATATCTCTTCCCAGTATTGAGCTATGATTGATATATTTCGTCGTTAGAACAAAACAAGATATCGTGATGCCCACACAGAATTATTAGTTCAGGTCAAAGCCGCCAAAATCGAATCCAGACATGAACTTGTCGCATTGTCTAACTGTTTTACTGGATTTAATTTTACTTAGGTACGGAGAATTCTTCAACTTATTGAAATTATCAACGTCTTTAGACCTTTTGGCGTGACGTATTTGCTCAACTCGAGTCGCCACGCTTGGAATGTGTAGTATCAGCCTCGGCTACGTCAACTTGGTATGGGCTTGAAAGAGGCTTTCAATTTTTGGACCAATAAGCAGTGCTTGGTTTCAATTGAAGGATGCATACGTAGTCCCGCTCCTCGGTATATTTATCGTTTAAGATTTCATCTCGAAGATCCCTCGCGATGTGGGCTCCCACCTCCCGATCAAAAGTCCCCACAAGGCCACAAAGCTTGCGTGTCTTGCACCAACACCAACGCTCAAGCCCATTACCCGCGCGTTCAGTAACCAATCGTCGTCATCTTTTTGTCCTGACTCGCAGGGTTTGCTTTACATTCTCCGCTATAGGTCGAACCTCAACCGCCCTGCATCAGCGATGAGTCTAAATTAGACCTCGGCAGTGCTGTTTAGTTTAGTTGCCGTCTATGCTTCATTTTTAGCTTGGCGAGCTCCGTTCGGAGGAGTTTATGTTTCTGTAACGTCAACGCGTCACTTTGAGTCCATGCGCCTCTTGAGCAATGCGAATATGGTAGGTGAGTGCCACTCGGCATGTGGGTTGCAATTGAGTGGTGAAGACTTGGGAGAATGCAACCCTCGAGAGTAAAAGGTATAAAGAAAGAGTTTCTGCAATGAAGCTGGAATCCCATCAACCTCATCACCTTCCAACCAACGCCTCCCAGCCTATACCTCCAAGTCATCAACTTAAATCGTCAATCTTTAAAGCCTACAGCCAACACCATGCCTTCTATCAAGACCCTCCTTGCCACCTTCGCCCTCGCGGCCAATATTGCCTCAGCCCATCCAGGACACGATATCGCTCATGAAGCCGCTGAGCGCCGCGAGTTTCTCAGCAACGTCAAGAGATCTTCTCTCGCTCACTGCGCCACTAAGCTCAGGGCTCGTGGAGTTGAAGCACGAAACATCGCACGCCGTTCAGCTCAGGTTAACAAGGCTCGCCAGAAGCGAAGCTTGAAGAAGCGTGATGCTGATACCGTCTTGAACACTTCTCACAACAAGACTGAACAGGGATTCTCCCCTTGTACTGCACCTTCGCAACTGTTTTCTAGCATCAACTCTTGTGTTTTGACTCCTGAGGTCACCCAGGGTCCCTACTGTAAGATTCTCGAGTTCCAATTGCAAAATTACAGGTTACTAACACATCTTAGACGTGGCTGGCGAATATGTCCGTGAGAACATCATCGAAGACCAAGACGGTCTCAACATCATCCTCGACTACCAAGTCATCGACGTCGAGACCTGCGATCCAGTCCCCAATGTCTACCTCGAGATGTGGCACTGCAACTCCACCGGCGTGTATTCCGGCGTCGTTGCAAACGGCAATGGCGACAGTTCGGATGAATCAAACATCGACAAGACCTGGCTTCGCGGCATTCAAAAGACCGATTCTGACGGTGTCGCTCAGTTTGAGTCTCTCTTCCCCGGTCACTACACCAGCCGAGCTACTCACATCCACGTTATGGTTCACGCCAACGCGACTCTCTTGGCCAACCACACTCTCGGCAGGGAGAACTATGCCAGCCACGTCGGCCAAGCCTTCTTCGACCAGGAACTCATCGCTCAAGTCGAAACCCTCGAGCCCTATGCTTCCAACACACAAGAACTCACTCTCAACGAAGATGATGGCATTCTGAGCGAAGAGACAAAGACTGATGGTGTTGATCCTTTCATGGAGTATGCTCTTCTTGGAGACAGTATCAGCGACGGTCTCTTTGCTTGGCTCGCATTCGGCATCAATTCTACCCAGTCCAGCTCTGTGACTCCTGCTGCTTACTACTATAAGGATGGTGGTGTTGCTAACGAGAACGCTGGCGGCGCTCCTGGTGGCGGTAGCGGTGGTGCTCCTCCTTCTGGTTCTGGCGGTCCTCCTTCCGGAGCTACTCCTTCAGGTACACCTTCAGCTACAGCTGATGCCAACTAAAAGGCAACTTCGGGGAATTAAGTCCGGGATATGGCCGGATCTGCAACCACCTGTGGAGATTGATCACCCGGTAATTGGTTACCGATCTACCCGGCATGGCCGTTCAACCACTGGGCGACAAGGAATTGTGATAAGATGGGACAAGACTTGTGGGATTTGCTGAAGGAGTTTTCTCAGTCTGGAACTGGGCTCAATTGTTTATAGAGCAGCTTTATACTACTGTTGGACATAGTAGTGGAAGAAAAATGTATTTATCTGATAAGTTCTTCAAGTTTGAGTATCAAATGTTTGTGTATTTTATGAATCCATTGAAATTTCCCATTTAAAGTAAATAAGACTCTTCTGTGAGTCCTAACTAATGCGTTGTCTAGAGCCAGAAGGCCAAGACAAGACCGCCGAGAATGCTGAGTGTCCAAGTAGCTGCCTCCGACTTCTTGAACTGAGCTTTCTTATACCCGAAACCCAGATCAAACACCAGGTGTCGAATACCATTAACAAAATGATACGTAAACGGAAAGCCCAACAATCCAAACTTGATCGCCGCTTTGGCAACGAAAGGCAATGCGCCAAAAGCTGACACCAAAGCCGCCGAGTCAAATCCCATTCCAAGATAAGGAGCAACGGCATGAGCGCATAAAGTCAGGTAAGCTGTACCGCCTACAGCAAGACCTGTAATTCTCGTCCATGCTGATGCGCTGAACCAAACTTGTCCAACTTTGTAGATGGTGAGGTTCGGAGTGACGGGTCGACTGAGACGCTGCTTCACGAGGATTTCTTGGCCTTCCTTGGGGTTCATCTGAACAACCACTGGGCGGCCCCTGGAATTCGATGAGTAAAGGGAAAATGGAGATAACTTGGGACAGAAGTGTTGAAATGAGAGACTTGGACTCACTGCGATTGCTGGGATGCCCAACGAGTTAGGGCCAATTTTGGGACATTCTGGTTAAAGAAGGCGCCTGGTCGTGTTTTACCTATCCAAGATTATTCAGACCATTGAGCATTGGATTTTGCTAGATATTAATGTCGTACCACGCATGGCCATAAGGCCAACCCGTTGCACGTTCATAGTGGTTGAGGAGGAAGACGGGACCGATAAAAGCACAATCACGAGTATAGCCGAGCCGAATCAAATCTAATATGATTGATTGAGAATAATCAGCTGTCATCATAAATACAATTGGAGAAATCACATGTGATTCTCGCCTTTCGCGCTTTCAGGTCTTCCGAACTCGAATCGATCGGGAAATCGGTCTTGGTTATGCGATGCGCCGGATGTAAGTTGCCGGAGGAAGAATATCGGCCAGTCTCAGATCACAACAAAAAATATGCAAGTTTACATATGTACTTCTTGATGCGGAATGCTCAGTATTTATTCTCCTGGTTGGTAGGTACAGACAGACGTCAATTGAACCTGTCTCTATGATTGATTGACTATTTATTAATCAACGTTTCAACCAAAACCTCACCAAAAATGCAAAAAGATCGACGGAGACAAGATTCGAACTTGCGCGGCCGAAGCCAAAGCATACATCGGTATTTCGAGTGCTTCTCCTTAACCACTCGGACACTCCGCCGCTTGTTTCATACAATTCATCAACGATTTTGGTACTATGTTCTCAATCCCCGCTTTTTGAGATTACCACCAAGCAAGAGTCCAAGAGAGCATATCGATTGGACTTTCTCCTTCAAGCAAGAACATAACCTTCCAGCGTAAGACCCATTCTAAGACAATGTTGCATTTATTAACTTTCCTATTAGTTGGCCTGTTGTTCTGACTTACATAAGATAAGGTTCAAGATAAGGTTATTAGTAAGGTATCCTGATCCAAGATCAAGGAAGCGCCTCCCATTTCCAGAGCGTTAATTAAATGCCACGTGCACCTAGCCCAGTGCCATGCGACAAAAGTTTACAATGAATTATTAGAGGAGAGCCATTCGTAATTAAAATCGAGACGCCCGACAAGTTTCAGCAAGTTCAGCTGAGCCCCGAATCGTACTCCACGATCCCATAAGTAGCTTCAATACTCGCTCATTTCCAGAGGAGTTAGTCGAAAATGTTTAAGGTCATTTAAGCGTATTTGAGGCTGCTCCAGACATCGCAAACATGCGTGCGTTTTACTCAACACTCATCAGTCTAGGCCTCGCCGCTTTGGCAATTGCTTCGGACGAAGATGTCGTCTCGTTCCCCGCGATTGGAGAAGTTGACGTTGTATTTCCTCAGGAAGATACATACGCCGCTGAAGCGCCGTTTCCTGTCATTTTCGGCCTTCAGAACGCCCCCGTGTTGACAACGTTCAGCGGTACGCTCAACTGGGAACTCAACTGCGCTTACACCCTCTTTGGCATCGGTCGACTCTACCTGGATTTTCTCCCAGATTCAGAACCATATTACTTTATCAACACGAGCAAAGCCATCATGGACGCCGATGAGGGCGACCAGTTCAAGTACTGGCGCAGTGAGGAGGACTCTTGTATCCTCAAGTGGGACTTCCGATGGACCACCTTTTGCGAGCCCCGGAAGGACGGTAGTCTTCTCTTGAAGAGCAATCAGTTCCAACGTTCTGGAAACGTAACCTTTACACTTCGCCCCGGCGCAAAGACAGCCAGCAAAGCCATCGCCGAGTATGACGGCTGTGCCATTGGAGGCGCTGCAGTAAAGGTTGAACGCAACCACGCAGTTGGTTGTCCTATTCTCGCTGAGGATGCGTCACCAAAGCCAAAGCCCTGTGACCTGGATGTCAAGAAGGCCCGAAGCAGTCTTGCAGCGGCTGTTGTGAAGCTAACTACAAGCTTGACGGAGATACCTAGCAAAACGACAGATGCGGGCGTGAGGGTTACAGCTACGAGTACGAATAGTGGTTCAGAGCCTCCGGGCGCTGGAGGGACCTCAGAAAACAAAAGTGGTGGAAATGACGATAATGGTGCAGAAACCCTGAATATTGGAACCGCTGGAGTTTTGACCCTGCTCATTGGTCTTGCTGCTAGTGTTGTGTTTCCGCTATTTTGTATAGGACTTTGCTTATCTATTTGGCAAAGAGATAATATGAAATATATTCCCAGTCGCCCTATATGCTCGTGGTAAAATCAGACTTTCCCTTTCTGTTCTTCAGCCTAATATCAATCACTATCACACTTGTGTTGAGGAAATGCCCATGATTGTTATAATATCACTCTTGGCTCTCAAAACTCTTAGACTTTGAACTGAATACGTCGGCCATAATCTCTCCAAGGTATTTCTGTTTCCTGATATTATTCATCTGAATAGCTTAAGTTTTTAAAATCAAAGACTGTTCAAGATATGTCGTCCTTTAACAACTTCAGACTTAGTCGGGCAAGCCTAACTGGCTACCCATTGCCCACGGGCACAATTCGACGGGACTCACTCGTTCAGTTTATATCTTGGCAGCTTACTTGAAATACCATAGCCGTTGGCATTCCTCCCGTATTTTCTGTGTACTATCTCTAGCTTGATAACAAATAGGACTGTATACGCATTCTCTTCGAACAAGGTTCAAGATAACATGACATATATCGTTCAAACATGAATCTTAATTTTCAACAAACACATAGCACACAAATCACCAATTCCACAAGGAACATGATGTCATGGTTTGTCCATAATATAAATATGAGTGAAATTCCTATCGTTATAGTTGTGCTCTATCTCTTACTCAAACGAGTAGTTAGTGGCTCAGGTTTCCTTATTTGGTGATTACGTGATGGCCCAATCTCTATGTTAAATGATCGAAACATCATCCCATCCAATGAATTTCCCCTCAGCATACAACTTATACTCTATCCCAACCAGTCATGCAATCTTCAACTGAGAACTTGAGAAACTCTAACAGAACCTTGCGAATCTTGGACGACGCTGTAAAGGGAAACTATGGAGTTCTCGCAGCAATATGGTCAGTCATCGTATGAAACGAATACAACTTACTAAAAGAGAACACTAGCTACAATATTGAACATCTCACTGCTATAGTCAAAGCAGCCGAAGCAAAACGGTCTCCGTTGATCCTTCTTCTGTTTCCCTCTACTTTAGAGCAGCTCCCAACGTTGGCCTGGGCAGCATCTGCAGCCATCAAATCTGCTAAAGTACCGCTTTCTCTCCATTTGGATCACGCACAAGATGTCTCTCAGATCGAAGAAGTTGTCAAAGCTCTTCCTTTCGACTCAATTATGGTCGATATGAGTCACTATGATCACGAGGAAAACCTTGCTAAAACTGCTGCACTCACAAAACTGTGTCATGAGCGGGGTATAGCTGTCGAGGCGGAGAGTGGCCGCATCAATGGTGGTGAAGACGGCATTGCAGACACAGGTGACCTTAAAGGTAATTATTTCACTTTCTAGCCGCTTTCGGATGCTGATGAGGGTTGATAGCCCTGTTCACTTCTCCCGAGGAGGTAGAGGATTTTCTCGAGGCAGGTATCGACATTCTCGCTCCAAGCGTCGGCAACATCCACGGCGACTATGGTCCCAGAGGGCCAGAACTCGACCTCGAGAGATTATCCGCCATCTATAAACAGATCCGCGGCCGCGCAGTCATGGCACTTCATGGAACGAACGATTTCACGGCTGATATCATGCAAGATTGTATCAAAGCTGGTGCTGTGAAACTCAACGTCAATAAGCTACTTCTAGAAGTGTGGCATATCCATTTGAGGGAGAATGCTCACAAGCCTTTCATGCAGCGTGTAGATGAAGGAATGGAGATACTGCAAGCTGAGGTGGAGAGATGGGTGGACATTTGTGGTAGTACTGGGAGGGCTTAGTGTATAAAGGAGTGTGTGTAGTTTCACTTAATACGATGGAATTTCTCATAATGCATGATGTTGCTTGAAGCTTTTTCTTTCTTTTTCGTCATTTTTATCTTTTTCCCCTTTTTGTCTTTCTAAACTAATTTTGATCTATAATTAGATGAGAAACTCCCTATCCTGAGTAGCCCCTATAGTCAAAGACCAGGTTTTCCCGGATAAACTGCCTAACATTCAAACGATGACAGGCGATCCCCCAATCTCGTCCTCTATATCCTCGTTCCCCACATCCTCATCTTCGTCCTCAAAATCCTCATCCCCAATCTCGTCTCCAGAGGGAACTTCATAACTGATAGGGACAGGTGGCCTCAGGCCTCCCAGAGTTGGTCCCCACGTATAGACGAATGGCCGCTTCTCCCAGTACTCTTTCCACTCAGAAGGATAGAACTCACGAAGCTTCTGGGACATCTGTTTGTTTGGGTTCACCAGCCTGTATAAGTGGCGGTACGCAGCCATCTTGCTATTAGACGACACGATGGCCAGTTGCCACCAACGCGGCAGCATGCGTACCTCCGGGCCTGAGTTACTAGAACCCGCCATGGCATTCTTAATCTCGTCACCGAGTTGATGGGGCTTCAGCTTAAGAATCTCATAAAAACCCTCGTAGACTATGGCACCCTGTCGGATGAATTCGGCAATAACAGAATCATTAGCCGCAATCTCGTTATCGTCGATAAGGTTCATATGTTCGATAAGGGGAGTTGAACCAAGGACGTCCCACTCGTTGACAAGAGCGCCGTGCTTCACAAGAATCTTGATGATCTTGCACGCTTCGGAAGTCTCCTGTCCACCGTGGTGATGGATGAAGTGGAGAGGTGTTGATCCATAAGGGTCTTTGATGTTGGCATCAATGCCTTCTGTAAGAAGAAGTGTGACCATGTCGGAATCACAGTTGTTTACTGCTTGGTGCAGAGCATTGATACCTGTTCCGATGTGCGTTGTGAAACTAACCCCGGCCTTGATAAGTAAATGAACCATACTGAGGTCTCGAGCCTGGATAGCAAAGTAGAGAGGGTTTGCACCTTTTTCAGCGATCATTCGTCGAGTGGTAATATCGACACCTTCCAAAAGCTTGTCCGTCGTGGCCACGTTGTTTCCCACGGCTCGATTACAGAAACTAACGGGATATGGCCTCGAGAAAGGCCCCTCTTCATCGCAGTCATCTATCGACTCAAGGTCACTGTCATCACACCACTCGGCAGTATCAATACGGACGCGACGGTTGACATCAGCACCACGGCTGAGAAGAAAGGATACCATGTCTTTGTTACCATTGAAGGCGGCCCAATGGAGAGGGGTGACTTGATCCTTCAGGTCAAGCGGGGTGCTAATACCCTTCGTTCCTTCGTTGACCTTAAGGTACTCCCTAAGTGATTCGGTGGTGTCGCCAGAGTGAATATCAGCACCAGCATCAAGAGATCGGGTGGCGGCAGGAATGTTGTTGTTCTTGGCTGCGGTCAGGAGTGCAGCAGAATTGTTGTCCCGCACGTCTTGACGATAGATCTGTTTAGTAACGAGCCCGTGGATATCCTTGCATGTAGAAGCGAAATTGAGGGCGTCCTGGTATCTCTGGAGATGGTGGTGATATGGCTCCCCTTCCATGCAATGGTCCCACACCCACGCTGCTTTCTCGCCATTTTGGAAAGAAGGATTCATCGCTAGTATGTTGTCAACAATGCACTGAATGATCTCGGGGGAGTTGAGTGAAGGTAAGAGTCCGTTGAGTAACGCTAGAGATGCGAGGAGACATTGTAGTGAGATGCAAGTGTGTCGTGTGATGTGTGTGATGTGAAGTAGGTTGTGATGTGCTGTGATATGCTGTGATGTGAGTAAGCTTATGGGCGTTACTGACTTAAGGACAGCTGGCTTATAAAGAAGAAAGCTCTTTTAAGCTTTAATCGACCAACCGTCGAAGATGAAAGAAAAAATCGGTAAAGGGGCTGGATTGACCAAATAGTAGGGTCTGGTCAGTTTGTCAATATGAAATATCAAGTTTTCGAAAAGATTTAGATGAGCGGAATCCTTTTTATATAAGTGCCTGGAATAGAGTTAATGATTGCAAAGGGGCGAATGCCCTCAAATTGTGAGTATAACACGTGGAACTATTAGGAGACAAAAAATTAGAATAATAAACGTAAAGTTCGTCAAGATTCTGACCGAAGAGATTTAAGCCCTGTGCATAACACAGTTCATAGACAAGAGAGTAGCATAAGTAGAATTTGATTACAGATAACCTTACCTGATCTAAGATCGATCGAGGTGGTACATTAGAATCATACAGATTTCTTCGTCGATCAATCCCAATGATTTCTTATCACGTTTTACAAGTCTCTTCTTCATAAGACAGGAGAAGCAAATTTCAAGATACGGATATCATTACAGTCTGCATGTCTGCCTGTTTCTACGTTTCACTTCGGCGATAACGAGGTTTAAAATCGTAAGAATAACACTAATAAAGTAAATTTTCAGTTTCGAGAGAATTTCATTCGATCACGGCTGTTAAATTTTCGCAATGAATGAAAGTGAGCTGTCGGTTTTGAAGTGACTCATAACTGAGCTTGGTGGTTGCTCTCTCAGATCAAGAGCCATGATTGCATACAACACATCATGTGTCATTCTACCAAAGGACAAACAAACACCTACGAACCAATGGGACAAAGATGTTTACCCCTGAAAGCTGGCTCTGGGCTCCAGATATATTAGTTCTTGTCTTGTGAATCCTGCAATGCCGTACAAATTCTTGGAACTCGCACTTCTAGTCTACATTAACCATTGTAGCTCTGCTTCGCAGATATCCAGTGAGATCTTAAGATCGGAGCGGAGAACTTGTCGTCATTATTGCAATAATTGTGTGTTTGATATACATGGCACAGCCAGATGACAAGGCAATTAAGTTTCTAAGTGTCATGCAGTGAGCCAAAAGCTTCATAAAGCTTATGTTTCTGGGTAAGCTTATCGATCTGTGATCGATCAAGATGACACTACTAAAAAAAACTATACATCTTATACACTTTAGGCATCATATACAATGCCTTTCCAGTAAATTCTCTTAGTTTCCTCCCAACAAACCTACATAATGACTCGGCAACCAACCTTATCTTGCTGGGGTATAAGAAGCCTTCCTGATTCTTCATAAAGCTTAATATTCTTCTTAATCGCAAACGAAGGTTAATATTCGTGTACGCATGACGTTATCCCACATGACTGCGTTTCGAGTCGGGCCATGGATCCAGAAAGTATTGACTTTTGCAGCACATGGATGGCTCTCGAAATGCACTGACTCACAGCTGTCCACCTGTATCTATAGCAATATTGAACTGAAAAAGCTTCTGAGACGCATGAGCAAGGAGGTCCATTGAGGCACAAGTGTCAGAACCGTTTAGCGAATCATAACCTTGACGAAAGCGCCACATCATCAGATTTGGACCCTGAGAAATAATTAAGCGTATGAGGAATCTTCAGAGTTTAAATATGTAAAAATTGCTCATCCATAAGTGGGTTCCTAAGAAATCCACAAAGATGGTTTGCGGTCGCTCGCAGTGGTTCGCTTGCAGACGGACCTCGTAGCGAAAGCTAGTCTTTCCACCCAAACCTAGCAGTTGTTCGCCCTGCCAACCATTTCCGCCACCCAAAAGGATGTAAGAAAAAGTCATTTTGACCACGTTGCCGAGCCCACACCCAATGTGCGTCCCATCACGAATGCCTAGATATTTTCAATGGAAAGATGAGATGTTTTGTTGGGAATCGAAGTGCCAGAGTGCAACTTACATCAAATTCCAAGCCCGGGCCGAAAGTGGGGCCGATCAGATCGAAGGTCCGAGCTGACAGCCAGAATCTAACGGCGAAGAATCTGGGGTAATCTTCTAGAATTACATCATTTCTATGGAAGTCTGAAAGATTCGTTATTAGAGGCCAGTCGTCTTCTAGAGGATGAAGTCGAGGAGACAATCTCATTGGAGCTCCTGGTGTGTCTTGTTAGTTGATCCAATCGCAGAGCAGAACATGGTTATTTGAGTCATTTGTCATCAGAATCAACGTGGAAGCTCAGAATAATGACATCAATGGCCCCTGGCAGTTGATTCAAGGTGCTGACGCTGACAGCGAGGAATTACCAGAAAAGGCAGTATCATCATCACCTAATGGAAATATCAGTAAATAAAACGAGCGCATATAACAGAAACGGCAGTCTGTGCCCTGCTGTACATATGTACTTCATGGGTCGGAGACGGGTTGATTACAAACATTGTTGTAACGATCGCGCAATTGTCTCGGTCCAATGTCCAATGTGGGTGGGTTTCAACCTCCACCTCCACCAACCTCGGACCTAGATTACCAAGCCATATCCAGCGTCCCATGAATAATCCATTTCCCAGAAAGGTGAACCCCTCATTACGTTACCTATACCGTACTGTAGCTATTTGGTACATATAACATCATATAAAGTCACCTGTCCTCCCTCTTCAACACACTCTCATCCCTCCACACTTTAATGACATCGCGCATCACCCAATTGGGAAAACAGTTCTTCACCATGTCTCAAAAGATCAAGACCGACATTACCCTCTACACCACCAACACGCCCAATGGCATCAAACCCTCTATTCTGCTCGAGGAGCTGAACCTCGAGTACAAGGTAAATCCGTCCCCTTTCGCAGCTATAAACACAGTCGCTAATAGCCACAGGTCTACCCGATTAAAATGACTGAGAATGAGCAGAAGGA
This sequence comes from Fusarium sp. NRRL 53497, assembly GCA_013184445.1. NCBI lineage: Eukaryota > Fungi > Ascomycota > Sordariomycetes > Hypocreales > Nectriaceae > Fusarium > Fusarium sp. NRRL 53497. Next base: position 30,030 of record JABCJZ010000235.1, on the reverse strand, counting down.
GGAGTGGTTCCTCAAGATTAACCCCAATGGTCGCATCCCAGCTCTCACCGATACGCTGGACGGCAAGCAGATTCGCGTGTTTGAGAGTGGCGCTATGCTGCAGTATCTCGTTGACCGCTATGATACGGAGCACAAGTTTTCTTTCCCTCATGGATCTGCTGAGCATTGGGAGATGACCAGCTGGGTACGCCATCTCCATACTGAGCAATGTCGTTGAGATGCTAACAATTCGCAGCTCATGTGGCAGATGGGTGGTCTAGGTCCTATGCAGGGACAAGCAAACCACTTCAAGCGTATGCTCTCACACATTCCCTGAGCCATCTTACACTAACAGCCTCCAGGCTACGCTCCTGAGAAGATTGAGTATGGCATCAACCGCTACACCAACGAAACCCGCCGTCTCTACCGCACCCTTGACGCTCACCTCGCCAAGTCACCATCCGGCTACGTCGTCGGCGACAAGGTGACCATTGCTGACATTTCCATCTGGGGCTGGGTTTCCAGCGCAAGTAAGTCTCCCCATTTTTCTCTCAATCCCTCGACATTCACTAACACCCAACAGAGTGGGCTGGCGTAGACCTCTCGGAGTTCCCTGCCCTGGAGAAGTGGCTTTACAAGCTCCTCGAACGTCCTGGCTTCGAGGCTGGTCGTCATGTTCCGACACGCCACACTGCGTTTGAGCTTAACAAGCTGTCCGAGGAGGAATTGGAAGCCAAGGCTGGTGGATCCAGGGCTTGGGTTCAGGCTGGAATGAAGGATGATGCGAAGAAATAAGTAACGAAGTCATGAAACTTGAGCGTAATACATTCTATTTGACTATTCCCCACACCGATGCTACAGCAATCCGTCATTATTGACTTACTTCTTCACAACAGCAAGCTTGCTTCGCACTGGCACGTTTTCCTCCCTGCCGACCTCGGGGAACCCCTCAACCTTGACGCCCTTACGGAAGATAACACAATGCGTAGATCCTCCAAAATGGAACATACCCGTCTCCTGTCCCTTCGTGACATGGTCACCCTCCTTAACGGTGATCTCACACGTACTGACCTCATCCATGCCAATACCAACAAACGCCAGGAGTCCAATCGCCGGCTCATCTGCTTCAATGATGATAATCGCCCTCGTCGCCAACGCACTCAAATACCCCTGACTCTGCGACAATCCCGCCGCCGAAATCTCCGTTGATCCAGGTTCACCTAAACCTTCGAAGAGCGGCTCACTGAAATACGTGCCGTCTTGAACAAATGCGCGCACGATCTTGCCAGAGACGGGGGTGTGCCAGCGATGATAGGAGAGTGCGGACAGGAAGGCTTGGTAGATCGTTCCGCCGGCGAATTTCTCAGCCAAGGGATCGTGGGCTAGCATGTCTAGGATAGAGTACGGTTGACCCTTTGCGAAGAAGCGATCGCGCAGTTTGACATCGTGTTCGATGTTGTAGACGCGTGACTCGCAGCAGTTGGCGATGACGAGGTTATCATCTGGGGAAGCAATTGGACGAGCGCTGTCGCGGACCTTGCGAGTGAAGAAGTCTATGCTCAGTCAGTAAGTAGTTCATATTGGTGGAGAGAGGTTCTTACCGTCCCAGGACTTGTAGCCATAGTATTTAGCTGACGGGTCACACTCGAAGACCTCTTCAAACTTGAAGTTTGTCTTGTTGGGCTTATTGGCAACCTCTACGAGATCGCTGAGACCTACTGGTCCGAACCAACCCTGCGTATGGTCACCCAGAACCTTAGCCGACTCAGGTGTCTACACATTGTCAGTTGAGCTTCTCTTCAACATCAAAATGCGATAAACATACTTGGAGGAACTTGCCCCAGTGGTTAAGAACCTTCTTGAGCATACGATTCACATCGGGATCCAAAAACGCCGCATAACCACTACCTTGATCAGCACTCATTCACTTCTTTATCTGTATTTACAACTTACCTAGGCGTTCCGATAGGATAGTCAAGAATGGCACAGAGCGGCACGCCAACCATGCCCACACTCTCGGCCGCATCCGTCCACTGCGGCGCCGTACTGAAGATGACATTCAGAGCCTGCAGCATATGATCGTAGTCTCTCAACTGGGGCGTTCCAGTAGGATCATTGTCATACGGATGTTTCTGAGGAATCTCCTCAAACATCTGCACAAAGTACATGTACACGCGGGGCGTAGTCTCGATGAATTCCTTGAACTCTTTGAGAACAGGGACTAGTTCCTTGGGATTCTCATCGGCGTGCTTTGTGATGCGACGCATGTACTCTCTGTGCACGCGATGGTCGGCGGGAAGCCAGGCACCGGGTCTAGAGTGTTAGATATCATGGTGAGGTTATGATGAGGATGTCTTACTTGTGAATCCGGTGCTTAGCAGGGATTTTATGATGATCTCCGTGTTGATGAACCATTGTGCCTAATGTTCTCTCTTCCTTACACTGAATAAGAAACAAATGTGTAGTTACAAGTCAAATTGAAGATGCCAAGTGCAAGATCTATATACGATTGATTCCTCACTCTACGTCAGCATCTCGATGATGCAAAGCAGCATCAGCCATTAACTCCACCTGCGGGCATTACCGCAGTGCATAATATCCGAATTACCCGTTCCTGGAATGCCGCTATCCGTATTCAATCCAATTCCCTGATAATTCTCCGCTCAGCTTGAGAGGAGCATGAATTGTGATGTGAATTCATGTGCCGATCTCCCGATGAAACGCGTACAATTAAAGGGTAATGATGACGTTGTGGGCGTTTTGCAAGACAGGATTTTCCGAAACCTCAATTCATATGAGGGGTAATTAATTCCATCATGCATCTCCGTGTGATAAACTGTGGTTCTCTAATTACCTGATATTCAGCTTGACTTGTCCAGTCTTCATACCTGACATTCGTCTTCACCATCGAGATGAGCATTTGTTCAAACTTGAATCTAAGTCGTTTTATATTGCAAAAATAACTCAATTACTGGAAATTAACCACGACTGGCCCGCTGTTCCTAGACCTAATGTACTACAAGCTACCCCGCACCAGCTTATGAGCTCTTCTATCGTAACACCACTATCATTCGTCGTGGAGTTTTGCTTTTCCCGTTAATATACCGGTAAAAGGGATGAGATTCAAGAATAATAGCCATCTGGATACAGGATAGATCATTCAAGGGATTGTCGACCATGGATTGCGTGAAACAAAATAATATTTAGATCACATAGCGTCGCCCATGAAGTTTTCATCTCAGCTTAAACGACATCGCGATCGCTAATCTTGGTGTTGTGTAATTTATCAGGCCAGCATCCAGTAGCTCTGTCAAATGTAATCACACGCATCATGAGGGGATCGATCCATGCAATGACAGATCTCGAGGCTTTCCTATCGATATCTTTGATCTGCCCTCAAGACGAATCAAATGAGTTGCACCAAGGCGTCAATGGCGGTGTTCAAGGCTTTATATGCTTGGGTCCTTGACTTCATCCTTTTATCTGGTGGAATCTTCTCAACGGCCACCAGCCGTAAAGCCTGTTTCTAACACCTCGGGTAAGCTTTAAGCTAAGACTCTGGATCACCATAATGACACATTGGCTTCTCTCATGTGTACTTCGACCTGTCAATCTATGTCGCTGCAGCTCCATGTTCGAGGTGCTTCTAATACACAGTTGTCAAGTCGATACTAGGGAAGTGTTAGAAAATACCAGGAGAATGCCAGTGCCGTAAATATGGCCAGCTTCGACATCTATGTCGACAACTGTCAGGAATGAGTCACATATAACATCACCTTCTAGACTCCTGCAAAGTTTTCGTTGAACTCTGGAAGTCGGCCATTACCATATATCATCAGTGGCTCGACAGAGAACCTCATCCAAACCAGGGGCCTTTCTTCCCCGCCGTGACCGATGAGGCATTGCTGCCATCGTTGACCAGAAAAGCAAAGCTCCGGGATCAATCACATAATACAGGACAGCACCTCAAATAATTTAACGTCTTGTTATTCATCCGCTTCAACTCTTCGCTCTCCAAAAGAGGTAATAACAAGATAACTGAGCAAGTTCCAGTTCCTGGAACGAACCCACGCCAGCATCACCCAGACTTTCGCTCCAAGTCCAAGTCAATCTCACCACGAGGCTTTCCCCTTCTATCATTCCCCTTCCAGTTCATGTCCCCCGTCTCCTTTGGCAAGAATATCACAAAAAAGGTACCATTTTAACGGCAAAAACCACAAACAACTATCAAAAGACAAAACAAGAAGCTCAAACGCCTATAATTAAATACAAATAATGAAGGGCTCCGGGAAAGACGTGTCTTTCATATCACCGGGTGCTCAGACAGCCTACCGCTTGAGCCTGTCAGGTCGGTGAATGCTTGCTTGACCTTTCCGCGAGTGAGTTTGTGTCTCGGTGACAAGGTCGCTATCTTTTGTCCAGATGGGTTGAATCGGATCGCTTAAGGTTTGACAAAGGGAATGGCAGTTGCGTCGCTAACGAGATAGCAGGCTGGATTGGTATGGTACGGTTTAACACAATGGCTGAATGCAAGCGGGTTGAAAAAGAAATTCGTTACGTCGTAAGTGTTGTCAGACACGTGGGGTAGGGAATGGGTATCCTCGATATCATGGGGAGGTTAACAGTGGGGAGAGTTGGAAAGGCCAAGTCTTACATGACCACACAGCATCCACAACCGCCCTTGCTATCGTCTTCAGGAGGCTGTTGTTGTTGCGGGTGTTGCTGCGCAGGTCGTTCAGTAGATGGCTCTTCTTTCTGTTGGTCTTGCGCTGGCGCTTGGGGTCCGTTGGGTGACAAAGGTGTTCTTGGACTTGGGAGTGGACTGTTGTGAGGCTTGTCCGAGATCTTGGGCATTGTAGTGTATCCGCCAGCACGTAGAGTTGGGCTCTTGGTAGGCTCCAGCTTGAGCGGCCATTCGCTCTCTGGTTGCGATGGGTCTCGTTCCTTCTCTTCAGTCTCTCCCTCAGGTTTATCCGCCTGGTCGAATTGATCATGCTTGCCCAAAGCATTGTCGTTGAGGGGTCGGAAATCTTTGTCGTAGACATCGCCGAACTTGCCCTCTTTCTCCCACTTCTCCTGTTGTAGGCGTCGTGCCACGGTCGGGAGAAGCTGTTGATCAGGGGGAAGCCGAGGATCAGGCTTATACGAGTTGATCATCCATGGAGGGTCACCTTCAGGTGCCTTGTTTCCTGGTGACAACTCTCCAGATCTGGTCGAGGGCCGGGTGGAGATGCTGTTTCCGATAGAGCCAGATCTCGTCTTCGGTCGTCCTATCGCTGTGCCCGTCTTTGAGGGGCCAGAGGTCTTTCGTGGGCCTCCCGCAGCCTTCTTGGGCGATGTATCGGTAGCACTTCGTTTCGGTGGGGGCAAGCTACTGTTGTTGAGATTGCCATTGATCGACATGGCATCGGATCCCTTCGTCATGTGTGCGCTTCCAGGTCGAGTCTTTTCATTTGTCAAAGTCCGTTCTTCGTCGGGGCTCTCGCTCGTCTTCCTCGATACTCGCTCGAAACGATCAACAGATATGGGCGCTGGACTAACCTTGGCAACAGGAATGCGAGAACCTCCTTTATGGGTATTTGAAGTGAAATAAGCATGGCTTTCCTCCTCGGCAATCTCCTCCGGAGTACGTAAATCCCAAGAGTCGCCTGCGATCTCGGGGTTTCGTACTTCGACAGCTGTCGAGTTGTTTCGGGATCTAGGGCCATGATTATTCTCCGACGCGTCAGTACCACGGCGCATCGCGCTGCGGCTCCGGTCTCGCCGTTGTTTACTATGGTTGCGAGATCTTGGAACATAGATGCCTGCAGCTTGAAGCTCTTCGCTCTCGATTCTTGCTAACTTGTCGCGGTGAATCCACTTGGAACCCTCGTCGACAGGTGGTCGGTCGATAGGTACAGCATTGCGGCTATACTCATCCTCGGTCTGGTGGGGTCCATAGGTTTGTCCCCAAGAGTTGCCATTCAGTGCTGGGCTAGTTTTGGACTCAGTAATGTAGCGCGCTCCAGCTCCATCCACAGAATTGTGAAGCTTGGTGCTCGAAAGATTATCATGCGAGTTCACCTTTCGGCCAACTCGGTCCATGCCCGAGTGGTAAGAGTTCGAGTTGCCGTTTTGTGTAGCGAATTGGTTCTTTTGAGGGTATTCATGGTTCATAGTAGCGTTCATGTCATCATCAAAGTCCTAGCAAATCATCAGCAACCTCGCCCCTGCAGATGCTAAGGTAGCAGCCAGCATCTGACGCCAGAATTCCGTACCTCCTTCTGGGGCATGTTATATCCCCACGAGTCGGAATGACCATGACTGCTGCGCGGCGGAGTAATATTCTCGGTTGAGGTCGGTGCGGGTGCCATGGTGGCCATCTATATGGCGCCCGCGACCTCTAGAAATAAGAGACGTGAGGACGCGTGGAGGGCGGCAAGCGAACGGTGGTGTTTCAAGATGTGTTTACTTGGAAAACGAATGATGTCGTTGTCAATGCTACCGGAATTCGACGTAGTAGCTATCGGTTAAAGGAGAGATATCGTTCGTAGGACGCAAGCGGCGGTGCGTATGCGGGTCGGAGAGTAATGAAGGATCACGGTGATAAGGGGGGCGATGGCGAATAGAAGTCAATAAGATAGCCCTTGGTGGATGAAATATTGGAATAGATCTCGTACGGCCAACGATAGAGATATCTGTCGTCACTGAGATACCATGGCTTGGAAGATCGAGGCGCGTCGGGCTCCGAGAGAGCTTTACGGAGAGAAAAGAGGGTAGAACAAGAAGACAGGACGGGAGATTTCCATCCATGACCATGAGGGGGGTTGGTTAGGCTTTCAGATTGACACTGTGTTGGTGAGCACCTGAATGAAGGCTGCGCCTGCGCTAGAAAGACTGCACGGCCCCAGCCGGGCACGATCCCCTGGAGCCCCCTGTACGGAATCAGCGAGCTCTAAGTGGGCTTTGACGGAAATACAGCAAAAAAGCGACAGGGATGAAGGGAAAGAAAGCTCATGTGGCTTGCGATGGGATATGAGTTTGAATGATGGAGAGACATTTCTTACAAGGCAGGTTAGAGCTCGTTTGAGTGTTTGTGGTCATGAATTACGAATTTACAGTGGTGTATCCCGTACTCGGGCCTAGGTAAGTCGAAGTCCCTTATCCAATGGATACGAATGAGGAGTTATGATTACGCCACGCTTGATAGTACAATGGCCACCAGAGACCATTCTGGTCCATACATTTGCATTGATGAAAGAAAAGCTCAGATAAACCCCAGGCCATCATACAGTCTGCTGCAAGCCCGTTCTCCTTAGTTGCCGCCGCCGGTTGTTTCATTTTGATTACCCAATGGGCAAAACCGCAAAAGGGAGAAGCAGCCTGCGGAATAAATCATGGTTTCCCCTGATGAGAATAAGCCGCGGCAGGGTTCAAGAAGCCCACTGACAGGGGCCGATTTGATGAGACCAAGTCTCGTTGCTTTTTTCTGACATGTTAACCAAGGAATTGCTTGGTCGCGGATTTATGCACTAGAAACATAACGCTGGAAATAGGCACGAGCACCGGTACTCAACAAATCATGGTGCCGTGTTGTTATTATAATTCTTGTGATATGGGGAGAAAACGGCGTCTCCTAACTTGAACAGATGATACCGAGATTAGCTTCCCTCCCAAAGCCTGGCCCGTTGCGCTGGGAATGGAACGTTGTCAGCTGGCCCTGTCAATTGACTGACAGGGGATGTATTATCACCAACAAATCAATGTCTTGTGTCTTAAGCAAAGGCGTTAAGTTTCTCATTAAGTTTCCCACGAGCAGGGGGGTAGTTATGAAAACATTGCTTCGTAACCTGTCAAACGTCACAAACAATAAAAAATGACTTCATACTTATTTCTATAGAACAAAGTAAAGCAAACCAAGGCGAGCAGAAGATGGTGAAGAGGCTACCTAAACCAATTAGGATCCTTAGGGTCCTTTAGTGCTTCTAGCGCTCCTTAGCGGCACACTGTCTGTGCACTGTACTCTTTTTTTGAGACGTCCCACAGAATCTAACGGCACTTGTTTCTCCAACATCTCGGTTCATTATCGCAGCCTCCGTCATTATTAAAATTACGTAGCATTCTTTTCCTTGTTGGCTTGAACGCCGAACCATATCCCTTGATAGTCTTATGCGGCGTTGTCTGTGCTTTGGCAGTGACAGTTATCGGTCGGTTATCCGCTGCGATATTCTTCAGCGAGCGCTGGTGTTGAGTTGTGCTGAGCATCAATTGATCCACCATCTGCACTGCAGTCTGCACATCATCCTCGCATTCCCGGGCACAAGCGAGAGACGCTGAATCTCATTCACCTCAGGAACGAGATTCAGAATCAACCCGACTTTAATAACGTGCGTTTGGCGGACGCTCCCGTCTCGCAGCTGCACCAGTCTCCCTTGCAGCCAAAAGCAAATCATCTCAACCACTTGACATGAGCTTGTCTTCCATTTTATGAAAAGAACAGGAATTGTCTTAGACAACTCCACAATCGCATGGCTGACGCTATCTATCAGGTTGATCAGAACTCAATCCTCATTCTCACAAACGCTAGTGATTACACTTTCGGCTCCTGAGCTTAGGGAAAGTCAACCAACTTCCTGGGTTCAATTCAAAGTTTGATAAAACGGCTTCCGCTTTCGACGACGCCATGGCCGTGGTGATGAGGAGAAGGACAAGAATTGTCTGTATATCAGACACCCACAACTGCCAGGTCAAACTCCCAAAGGGTGATGTCCTCATTCACGCAGGAGATTTAACCAACCAAGGGAGTCATGCAGAGGTCTGTGGTTCTGGCCCATATGCTCTCAGCCGTCAGACGCAATATGGAAGCTGATCTCTCTTCAGCTTGCAAAGACGGTCGCTTGGTTGGAAAAGCAGGACTTTGAGGCCAAAATCGTCATCGCTGGTATGCCTCCTCATGGAACAATATAGCAGTGTCTGACTCTACTTGTGGGCATCAGGAAACCATGACATCACTCTAGATCCAGAGTTTTACGCAGAACACGGCCTTTACTTTCACAACAAGAACCCGCAGTCTCATGACGAGTGTCTACGACTGTTCACGTCTTCGCCTTCGATAATGTACCTCTCTCACGAATCAGCTACTATCCGCCTCACGTCTCCCTCAGGGCCACGTACGCAGTTCAAGGTCTTTGGATCACCTTACTCTCCACGTTTCGGGCTATGGGCATTTTACTACGATGCTCCTCAAAATCCCAGTAGCTGGTCAGACCTGACGTCGCTGTGGAAGTCCATACCACTCGACGCGGATATCGTCGTGACACACACGCCTCCGAGAACACATGGCGATGAGACAGATGAGCGTCGGGCTACTGGCTGTGAGGCTCTGCGGCAGGCGCTCTGGCGGGTGAGGCCACAGCTGGCTATCTGTGGCCACATTCATGACGGAAGAGGTGCTGAAAGAGTGATGTGGGATCTGAATTGTCGCAACGTCGCCTATCAAGAAGAAAGTGTCGTACGCTGGCAAGATCCTGGCGAAGGCAATAACAAAACCTGTCTGGTAGATCTGACCGGAAAGAAGACTCCATCTCTCGCCAATGATGGCTCTCATCCCGGCCGTTATGGATCAAGCATAGGAGGCACTGACGTAACGGATGTTTCCAACTCTGTCGAGTTGGCAGAGAGTTCCCCATACGCCTTTGGATCTGGCCCTACGGATATACACGCCTCTCATGGTACTCTCGGATTGGGAGGTGATCCCGCCTCACCAAGGAGCGACCATATAGCTCTCTTTGGGAGGATGGGCCGCCGAGAGACATGTGTGGTGAACGCGGCGATCATGAAGAGTCGATATCCACACATAGAAGGGAAGCAGTTCAACAAACCCATCGTAGTCGACATCGATCTCCCTGTCTGGGAGGACGAGAGCCATATCGATGACCCGTGATTCGCTCTTGGCTTACCCTAGACTCAGGCTCGTGTTGATGCCCAACGAACCACGTTGGGAAAGGGGGAGATGGCCTCAAACAGAGACGAAGCAAAAGCTTCTTGACAAGTTTACAGGTGGCTTTGGGCTCTTGATATGTTTGCTACGCTGTGACGCACCTTCTGCATCGTGCTGGATCGGGATGCTATGGATCGATGTGGTATTCGTTGTGAACCAACATTGGGTAGCTTGGAGTCGTAGTCGGATCCAACGGGATGAACGCAAGCTGCAGTCGTAGTACATGAACGTGGTCCCAATGATCATTCGAGAGTCGGAGTAGTGAGAGCTAATTAAACCTTCAATTGAATTGAAACCTTGTTCTAATCAATGTATTACAATGTCGCATCATGTCTTTGAAATGTAGTGGCAGACAGAGAGGCGGCTACCCTAGACCAAGACATCAGGGTCACGATCTACCCTCGAACCTCGAACCTAGCCTCTACCACTAAACCATTCAACTCAGGGGGAATGGAATGGGCATTGGCATGATACAGCAATTTCCTTTTCTCAGTAGCATTTCAACTAATGTCTCCTCTCTCTGCGGTGAAGCCATGCCCCTCCTATTGAGACGCCAAGCAGACAAAGAAACTCTTCCGTTGGGACATGAAACAAGGCAAATCCGATGGTATTCATCCACGTGCCTATAGCATTGACACCAACAAAACCCTCTCCTTGCTCATTCATGGTCGTCCGAGTTACAGAATTCAAATGAGGGATCCAATCCAAACAAACAATCTTCCCTCAAATCCTGCGGGGAACGACCTAACCCATAACCAACAGGGCTCCGCAGACGAGGGGCACTCTCATCGACATGCTGCTCACCGCCAGTCTTTGTCGTGATACCCTCAGCCCAATAGCGTGGCTTAGTCCCCCGTGTTTTTTCTATCTTGGGAGCGGCGAAGCCAGGGAGTTTGTCTCTTTCGAGCCTGATAATACCAAGACTAGATCAGGTACGGCAGTCCTTTGCCTATATTCAATTTCAACCCCGCGTTTACCGCTCGGGAGAGGGATGAGGAAAAAGTAAAAATTAAAACATGGCCAGCGGGCGATCTTCCCAGGAACGGGCACTTGAGGCATTTGACCGACGCGGGTCGTAGCGGGATGTTCCCTGGAGATGGAGGTCATTAACGCGTCTGAGTCTGAGTCCGAGGGGTCATGACATCGCCAATCGCGAGATCGTCAAAGGGTATCGGTATCGGTATCGATCGAACCAGCTGTGGAATTATATCATATAGATCAGGTCTACAATGTCTACGAGTGTGTGCTCTTTGGGCTCACATGGTGGATATCGTCAATGAGCCAACTTTCACTTCCAAAACTTGGAAACTTGAATCACTGACAATAGAGAAAAGCCGGATCCAAGAATTGACTTGACGTCTGGTAGAGACCATACCCACGTGGTGCGTTGCCCTCCATCGCAAGCTACCGAACAAACGTCAAGGAGCTCGTGCCAGGCCACACACTTTAGTTTTTGACCCTCTAACATTAACCGTATGATCGTGGTACGTGTTAGATGTCATTGCGCTTGCAAGATTGACGACGCCATGTCTCGTGAATGTTACAGCTATTGAGGGACAGGAATTCATTCTTTGTTCTGAAGCTTCAGAGGCAGAACTCTTCTAGAACCTTGCTGCCACTCATGTTTCATCGCTCACTCAGCTTGTAACTCTGCGCAGTCAGCATGCGCAAAAAGGTACTTTGGCGTTTTTCCTCTCAGGGATCAGCCCAGGAAGCCAGGCCTGTGATCCCCAAAGCCACATGCTGCGATCAGATTCAAGCACCGGTCTTGTCTAGAGACGGCTAGAGAGCACTCGTGAGGAGGGTCTTTTATCAATCTCTGCCGTCTGCTATTCCTATCAAAGACGTCTGCCCTTACTCAGACGGGAAACCACCCCCTGGACAAAACTGTCGATGATCTTCCTCTGGCTTCGCTCGTTCTGGGCGGTGGCTCCTTTTTCCCCAGGATGTCTGGTCTGGCCTGTTTGCTCCCAGATGCCGGCTGTAACCTGGCCAGTTACGGAGACCTGGAGAGTATTACGAGTGCTGAGCTGATCTCACGGGCATATGTACAAATGTGTGATTTGAACCAGGAGCTGAACAATCATTGTTGGAAAAAGCCCTCACTTTGAACAAATTCAGAGACAGAGACAGAAATGCATGTCTTGATTGGTTGAGCTATCACTGAGATGTGATCAGATGCAGAGCCCGTTGGCGGCCCCGCCCTTTCCCGAAGATGGGGGACCTGGCCAATCACGTGCTAGACATCCGGCCTTCTTTTTCTTCCCTTGGACTGGCCTGGCCTTCAGCCCAACCCAACGGCCCTGGGCTGGGCCATGACGCTGATGACCACAAGTCTCTTGATCTGGGGGAGCATCTGACTTTTTGTTACTCGTCAGTAGGAATCGGGTGAATATCATCAACTTCAGTAGCGAGAAAGAAGGTGATGTGTGGTTCGTTACTCCATCACAGCTCGTCCGTCACACAGGCGCTTATTGCAAAAAGGCGGATGTGGATGTGATGGATTCTGCAGCACAAGCACAGCACCGTAGGACTCGAGTCTTCTCTTGGGTGGTGTCATGCAGAGAGAGAGACTGCCCCTCACCACCATCTTTGGTCCTCTCTTCTCTGGTTAATTGGTCTTTGTCAGCCTGTGCCCACTGCATCTCTGCAAGGTCCATCTCCTATCGGATGAGGAGATCAGAGAGAAGACTTCTGCAGGAATGCTCGTGTGTCTGTCTAGTGTAGCATTCGTATCATGACATCCTTTGCTCATGGAGCTATCATTCCACATTCATCTCGCCGTTTCGCCGTGGGGGTATCTACTCGATGACTGTGGAGGCATCCATCTAAGCGTTTCATAAACCTCTTCACCGAACATCTGGTTCTCTAATTCTTGATTGTTTATTATCGCAAGTCTCCAGAAACTGATCAAAAAGCCACAGCAACCAGAATCTGTATCCACAGAGAGCGAGCTGCAGGGGGTGAAGCGAGAGTCTAGAGACGTCGTGCAACTTGGAAATGCAGGCCTCGTGATGCCATGGCCTGCGCCCACTATCACTATCCGACACCACAAGGGGTCTCTATTCAGGGATATCTGCTGCAGCAGGTCGCCTATTCCACTAGACTGATGAATAGAATCGCGCGCTACGAGAGATACAAACTCGTCGTGGAGATGGTATCCGTACCTTGCTGGAGCTATCGTCTAGTTGCATCGTTTGATCAAGCGAGCTGAGCAGTAAGCTAAAGAGCTCATGGGATGCTCGTCGCTATAGTGATTACATCCAGGTTTCTTGAAGCAATTGACCGCATGTACATACATGTATTCTCCGAATATCACCGGGACATAGCTGGGAGCTTGGCTCGTCTTGGCTCCAGAGCTCCAAGAGCTCAAGCCGTCGATCCCTGGAGCTCTACACACCGAGTAATTGATCGACGATCTGACTTTTGCTCTCGTGGTGGGAGAATCGATTGCACTTTATGCCATCTTCTTCTTCTTCAGGCGTGATGCTGTCTTTCAATTCATGCCGGATGGCCTCAGCGGTTTTCAGCCCAACGAGGAGAACAAGCCAGTCAGCCCATAGGTGTTGGTGATGCAATGGGATAGGGTGAGAGGACTTATCGACTGTTGAAAAGTGATATGTCGTAGCTTGGGGTCTGGATGTATGCACTTTGGTTATCCAATCTGAGGGACGCTTCAAGGTAGCTTCACTTTGGTGTCGGATTTGCCTAGCATCGGTGTATTTTACTTCACTTTGCTTAGTCTTATGGAGATGATTCCCGATTATCAGGTATTCAGCCTCGCTGTAGCTGCTGAAATAGAAACCAACATTCGTGGTTCAGCACCGCCTCATGTCCTTCAGCTGGCTTAGATACAGCCTCTGGCTGCTAAATTACCTTAAACAAGAAGCGCCAGTCATCAGCCTCACCGCCTCTGGCTTCGTCCCGCTCCCTCCCGCTTCCGCTCCCATCCCTCCCGCTGGGCATCATCTCCAGGCCACCCGATCGGGCTCTCTCTGCAGTTAAGGACCCGTTCTATCACGGGGGTTGATGAACGCCTGAGCTGGATCCCAAGAACTGATGTTGCTTTTGCTGGGCCGATTGCATTGTCAGGATGTTCCTGGGCTGATACCTACAGGCAAAGAAAGTTTTCGGAGTTGTCGGATTGATCAATGGACATGTCGTGCTATAGCCTATCTCCACTAGGACCCTGAATTGACGATCTTGCCAGACCCGGAGCATCGGATGCCTCACCTCAGGAAAGGAAAGTCGGGAATACAGATACAGGAGTTCAAATTTCTCTTACACAGTATCTATCTTAAGGTCTTACAATTCTGAATGAATTTATTAAACTGACTACGGTCTCGTATGATAATATTTCGTAAAGCTATTATGGCTGGGTTCTGTCTTGTTCGTTTCTCGTGGGGCTCACCTCATCATCAACATCATCATACATGAACATTGTGGCTCATCCTTACGATGTTCGTACAAGCAATTCATCAGCAGTCAGTTTGCCGCAGCGCGCCGTTTGCTCCGAGATCCATTCGCGTTGGATCTCAACAGAAGAGTTCAATTGAAGGGACTTACTCGCCACTACCAGCCACTTCAATTAAAGAGGTACTCTGGTCATAAGCTTGGTGCAACCAAGAAGTCAGGTACCGAATTTTCGTACACCACTACGGAATCGCCTTCTACTAAGATGGATTAATTGATTATTCAAGGGGACGGAGATTATTCAGACCCAGTAATTGATCTAAAATCCGACACCGAATCTGACCCTGCATCAACTATGATGATGAACGGATAATCATCATCGTTCGCACTCCGTTACTCGTTCGGCTCATTCTGATTCATCGCGCTCCGCGGCCGTTCTCTCAACATCGCCCGTACCCTCTCGCGCAGCGAAACAAACAGTGACGCGGTACATGAGGAATAACCTGACTCATCGAGCAAGGTACATTAGCCCCGTAGGCCTCGTCACTAAGACGCATGTACTATAACGTGTCTCGACTCGTAAGACCGCGTACCTCTAACAAACCGCGCCACAAGCCCACTTGATGTTGAATCAGGTCTGCACACATTCTGAAGAGCCTGCCATTTCAGTGCAAGACCGTACAATTGACCACTGACGACCTGTGGACCTCTCACTAACCTGGTATAAGTGCGGGCTGCCAGCAGTTCTGCTCTTGGCTGGACTGGACTCGATCTCAGGCATTCGATGTCCTTCCATTGCCGGCTTTTTTCTAGCAGGATTCTCATTCTCCATTCGTTGTAACGCTACGCTATTCGTCCAAGGCGCTGCGCTGCGTATTGGAAAGACGGGAGGGAAAAAACACCGATCCCTTACCAAGCATCTCGCTCCGGCGTATCAGTTCACTTGGAGTTGCTAGTCAGCTCATGAACAATCGCCATCGCCGCGTTTCGAAAGGGGGCAAAGGGGGCGACTTTTAAATCCCTTCAGGCCTCTTTCAAGTCCTTTTCGACTTTCATTAGAATCAGAATTAAAGTGAAATCAACTCGCCACGTACCTGATTCTTTGCCTTTTGGAGCAAGGGACGGAATCCTCTCACCCAATTGTTTCCAATCTTCCGTCGCATGTCGATTCTTTTCACTCCACTCGGCGATACGTACCTTTTACTTTTACACGTCAAACCTCAGGCAGAAGATTCATTCTTGGCACAGAAAGGTACCTGCGACTACAGCTTAGAAAACACCCAACCACCCTCGTTACAAATACACGCCTCGCGAGTCAATCGATTTACTACCTTGATTTAGTAGACTCCAGCGCCTCTGATTTACTCTATTAAGCCAAGTTTATTCTGGGCGAACCGGCCAAATTCATCAGACCAAGTGACTCTACGAGTCCCATAACCAAGTCACGACTCACAGACTCCACCAAAGCGAGACCAGACCAGACGGGACCGACTCCATCGCGAAGAGGGACCCAAAACCAAGTACCTACGCACCTACGGCCGCTTACACTTACAGCACCCCTCTAGCCCTCCAGGGGACCACTTCTGGACCATCTGCGACCACTAGCAACAGCTCAGCACCACGCACCACCAGACGATACAGGTGGACCGCTCTGACCGGCACCCCCAAAGGCAAAGGCTAAAGCCAAAAGGCGACCCTCCAAATTCGTGGACCCCCTTCCTGGCCTACCGTCCTGTGTACTGGCGTCTGATCGTCGACTCTTGTCTCTGTCTGTCGACCCTGGTACCAACGAATCACTCTCCCCTGTCGCTAGCCACGCTTTCGCCCGTGACCTCATCTACTCTGGTTCTTCAATAGTCAATACCCCAACGACTGCTCTCCCGCATTGTTCCTCTGTTCCACTGTGGGCGTGAACAACCAAACAACACCAAACTTCACATCACCACTTTCTCTCGTGTTCAGCAGCCGGCTGCTCACGTAAATACTTCTTCTCATCTACCAACCCTGGTCTCTCGTTTGATCCAGCACTGCACTGCACTTGCAAGTACAAGTACAAGTTTCTGCCTGGTTCTACGATACCCTGCAAATCCGAGCATCCACTTACCTTGCTCTGGCGACGAGCAGAAGACACCAGACACCGCCCCCCAAAAGCCCAGACCACCTAACCTGCGACCGTCTCCTATCACTGGACAATAACACCCAAAGCATACCCAACTTTGGCTTTAATCATATAGCCATCCAGCCCTGCCTTACCCCTTGACAGCCTCACCAAGATCCGCCAAAGCCTCGCCCTTCCGACGACTTTCGGATCGATGCAATAGACAACTTCACCATTACCAGTTGTTAACTTATACTCGACACCAGCACAACCGGTAGTCGAAACTCAATCGCCCAATATGTCTACACAAACTCCTGATCCTTACGAAATCTTGGGCGTTGCCAAAGATGCGCAGCTGCCCGAAATTCGATCCGCGCACCGAAAGCTCGTTCTCAAATGCCACCCCGATAAAGTTCAGGACCCAACATTAAAGGCCCAAAAGCAGGACGAGTTCCAAAGGGTTCAAACCGCCTACGAATTACTGGCCGACGACAAGGCGCGAAAGCGTTACGATGATCAGGCCCGGTTAGCAGAGCTCCGCGAGCAGATGCGGGCAAAGACAGCTGCGGGCGCATCAAGTCGCCCTGCGGCTGCCGCAAGCCCTTCATCAAGTCGACCTACACCTGCATCTACAACATATAAATACGAAATTCACACTAACGACCGCACTTATAAGGCGAGCCGACCTCCCTCGCCAGTCCGAGGTTACTCCTCATATTCGCGTTCCTACGAGGATGAGCATCCTCGTGCTGCTGATATCTTTGAGGGAGTACGAACTGTGAGGAGAGAAAAGTCGTACCAAGATAAGACTTCAAAGCGTGACGAGAGGGAAAGAGAGAAAGAGTTAGAACGAGCGAGAGAGAAGGAGTATGCTCGCGAGATGCGAGAAAAGGAGAGGGAGCGCGAGCGTGAGCGTGAGCGACGAAGAAGGGCCGACGACGCCATTCGTCGTGCTGAGAAGGAGAACAAAGAGGCAGAGAAAGAAGCCCGACGCCAAGAGAAGAAGAGCCGCGATAAGTCTCGCAAGCGAGATGGGGAGGAGAAGAAGCGACATACGAAGCCTTACATTGAGACATATGATGGCGAGCATGTCTCATCAAAGTCGGAGAAGAAGAAGTCTAGCAAGAAGCACGATGAAAGACGCGAACGTGATCGATCAACGCATCGTGAAGAGGTTCCTCCTACTACCAACTCGATGCCGCCACCACCGATCCCCGCGGAATACCAGGATAAGGCCAACGCCGCACTCAACTATATCCAGGCCTCCCGAAGCAAGGGCTCATACACTGCTCGACACGTTCAGCCTCCTGCTCCTACACCTCCCCCGGTTGGCTCACCTTTCGCTGCTCCGGCTACTGCTGAAGACGACGATGCTCGCCGATCATCAGCCAAGCCCAGACGCGGATCCACAGGGGACAAGACTTACAAGCCTGAGGTTGTTGATGACCCTGTCGAGGCTACTCCTCCTACCGCTCGCCCGCACATGCACAAGTCAGCCACAGCTACTGGCGCGCCTACCACCTCTCCTCCCCGACGGACGAGTACTATGCCTAATGAGGGATACACTCGCCACGCCCCAGGCATCTCTAGAGCCCAAACTTTCAGCGGCGCTTATCCCGAGTCAGACCCCCGTGGCCGAGGCCGTACCAGGATGCAAGCTCAAGTCCCTGAGAGTGACGAGGAAGATGAATACGAGCGTTATCGACGAGAGCGCAAGGCTCACCGCAGCAGCAAGAAGCATCGATCTCCTGAATCGCGTGGCGAGCATGTGATGCAGTACCGAGTTAATGATGGCCGCACAACGCTACAGAACTCTTATTCACGCACCACCGAGGACGCTTACTCTTACTACGCCAACCAGCCTGGTGTCCGTGTCGTTGAGCGCCCTTCCATGCCCCCTCGGGATGCTACCTACTCCGCTGGCTACGCCGGTTATCCCGGAAAGGTCAAGACTTCAAGTTACGGCGATGTGCAATTCAGCGAGTACGCCTATGCTGTCTAGCCAGCGAAGCCGACCTCCACATCCATCGTCTTTGGACTTCATTTCACGGCGTTTGCTCGCCTGTATTCCACTATATTGGGTTTTGTTTTGCCATTTTAGCCTCATTGATATTTTTGTTTATTGTTTCACACCTTACGAAACGAAACATGTCTTATGAAATACGAAATATACCTCGATCGCAGACAGGCGATTCGGGATGCGGGACGATTGGCGCGTGGGCAGTGTGGACGTTTGTTTTTGACCATTTACCATTTGATGAGTTTAGCTCCCGGTCTGGAAGGACTCGGATCACCGTGAAAAGACAAGTTTGCATTATAGACGTGTGTTCTTGGCTTTGTCGCCGTGTGGTCTTGTGACCCAGGGCCGACTCACTGTACGCCGCAGGGAGCGCGGCATGCATGGCACCGGAAGGGATTGTTGGTGGCTCTCATTTACATGATTACTGTTTCTTGTTCATATCATCATCGGCGTTGGGGATACCACACTCGCTCGGATTTCTTAGTTGCTCGGCTGAACGAGATATATCAGATAGAGATGAGGCAGGCTGATACATGGCCTGGCTTGGTTAGAAATGAAGCTAATTCGCCTCACACTTCATTGTTTCTTACTATGACTTGATTCTTATTGTGAAATGCTTGTTTGGGTTCTTCATTGGAATCCTCCTTTACCGTACAGCGCTTGGAGTTGAGCCACTGTGAACGTCTCAGACTCAGATTCATGGTGGCAATTTTGTAGATAGGCGCACAAGCAGACAACAGATTTGCGTGCCGTGAATTGCTTAACGGATAGATTGACTGAATAGTAATATTGCCACAAGACTGAACGGGGATTAATCCGATACGTCACATCAGTTTGACTCATCCGTATTTCCCAAGTTGGAAGCCAGCCATTGCGAATCCGCACAGGAGCGGTTCATACCCAAATAACACTTCATCACTTCGAATCATACTGTAAAGCATTGTCTGAAACCGAATACGAGCAAGTGTCGTGGATAGATATTCCTCGGAAGTTGTCCAGCTAAGGCGGGATCGTGCTTTTTGCCTCCCAGTTGACGGGAGCGTACTTAGATAGGCCGCGTGGAAACGCGTCGAAGGATTACGCTCTGAGATTGATGCCTAGATTTACGGGAGGATGAGAGTTGAGTGTTGCAGACACTTGATGGTGATGATGTCAATGATAATGGTGATGAATTGTGGAGAGTTAGGTAGTGCAGGACTGAGGCCTGAGGTAGAAAGGAGGCATCCGACGGGATACGTTTTCGAGGCCGATGCCTTGATTGACGGGAAGGCGAGAATTGAGTGCTATGGACACTTGACTTCCGAGGTCAATGATTACGGTGATGGAATGTGTTTGCGAATCGGACTGGCTGAGAGTGACGGAGGATTGATACGCAAGGTGGAGGAGTCATCCGACGGACGGAGAAGTGCGTTTACGAGATGCACTTTGACCATCATGACCGCGAATATGTATGAGTCTGAGGCTATGTGCTGTTTTCTTCGGGATCCTGCGTTGTTTGCCCTCTAAGCTGTCGCTGTGAGTCTAGTTCTGTGCCGTGATGTCGAATGACACGGGTACTCACAATAGACGATACTCGAACGGAGCAAAACAAGTTTAAGCCGTTTCACAACTCAACTTCGAAGTAATTATAGGACTATCGAAACTGAACATCCGAAGAGTTACGGATAATTTTGCATTGGTGCTGCGCAAGAAAACTGGAGATGGCCAGGGTGAATATGCACAGAGCCGCACTCAACCCACGAATGATAGACATCATCTTGAGGTTTCGTCAATGCGAAACGGATACTGTGTAGGAAATTTGAACATAATAGGTACTGAAATTGACTAACCGCTTCGTCCGTCGCGGCCTCACTCCTGTGCTTGTAACAGAAATACTGCTATGTTCCGTAATTGCCCTGTATTTCCAGCCACAGATTAATGAATCTTCCCGCAACTCTACCCGGACTGAGTACAGAGATACAAGTATAGGAAAGGGAGATGATGGAATGATTTGGAATCACAAGGGGACGAAGAATGAACATATATACCAGCCTATCTCCCCTCGATCTCGAGTGTTCTTCAGGTTTACACAGATACAGCACTTCTCCCCAAGTCTTTGCTCTTTTTTATTATATCTCCTGATACTACACTACACACACTGCATCGAAAGTCTATCGCATTAGCAGAGACAGAGCACTCTCCTTCAGATGTTGGCACAAGTTCAATACGAACTGCCCTCATCTGAAGGAGAGTGCTTTTTCAAGGAGACGACACCTCCCCCTGTAAGACACTGCGAGCATCTGTCTACGCTCTGATACGCTTCCCTTTCTTTTATCACACCCCCTGACAAAACACACAATGCTTCCATGTCTATATCACATTGAACGGGATAGAGCACTCTCTGGTCAGATGTCGACACGCGGTTTGCAGTGCCCTTCATCCAAAGGAGAGTGGTTTTTTCAAGGAGGCGACGCCTCCTTCCGTAAAACACTGCGAATATCTGTGTATGCTCTTGTGTACTTCTTGTCGTGCCGAGAGAGCTATGTCAAACTTCATTTACAAGACAAAAAGAAAAGGAAGTGTTTCGGACGAGGTACTACTGCTCGCTTGTCTCCCCCAAGACCGACACCCATCATCATTGGGAATCTCTTGAACATGATGGTTCTCGTTGTCGCTTGCTCGCGCTTTAGAGCATGGCCGATCCATAGTCGAAGACGAAGAGGCCTACCCCGAGAGATGAGGGATCGACTTTGCGATCTTCCCGACACCGAGACTTGTGCGCCAGCCGACTTGGAATCATATCGATTAGCGGCTATCATCAAGAGCAGAGTTGCCATAGTGCAATTAGTTGAGCTCTTCAATGCCTGGCGAAGAGAGACTAGCATCTTTCGTTTTGGCAATAAATGAGCCCATATTGGTCGACAACCTGAGCAAGGCTTTCAATCGCCTAATGGGTTGTGTTCTCCTGGCCAATACATACCAGGCCGAATGGACTCGTCGCCTAGCACCTGTGGGAACAAACAGGGCCGCTCCCACCAACGCTCGCAGATCCAGCCAGCATCCAAGCTGGATGAGTCGCCGACTAAGCGGAGCCGATATGGTGATGCTAGAGTGGTGGAGGACTAAATCGAAGAGCTGGTGGAATAAGCCAAACCCGCTCGTCCCGATTGTGGTTGATGGCGGCGGAGTCCCGGAGTAACTCGCACACCATGCGTCTCAAACACTTAGCACGGCAGCACACCCAGTCGTTCAGAGCCCAGCTGTTATTACCCAAGACACTCCTACTATCGAGCACGAGGTTACCTTTGCGCCAGTGGAACTCGCCTCTCTAGAGATGGAGAAGATGCTCGAGTCTAAGACCCCACATCCAGAGGTTTTTTACTCTTAAGTCCCTTCTTCCACAAAGTCCCGTGGATATGGCTTAGGATTGAGCGCGCCTCAACCCTTCAGCCCATGTGGGTTGGTTCCGAGTCTCTCACTGAAGAGTACTGGCCCAAAGAATGGAACAACTAGCGAGGACAAGAGCTCAAGGAATGTGCCTCATCGATTTAGAATGACCCTGACGTCCTCAAACTCACGTGTCAAAGTGTCGCCGATTCAGAATCAAGACTTGAAAGAAAACACGGACGAGTCTAAGCTAGCTCTTGGAGCCCCTATCGGCCAAGCAAGCGTGATTAGAGAACTTTGAGGTTGAGGACTCCATTACCACAGTGGAGCAGAGACTCCTCTTGGTAAGTGAGACGTGTTGGAGGAGAGGATCTGAGAACTGACTTTGTTCTTATCAGCAACTTACCGCAACCGAACCACGTGCTGAGCCTACCGCTGAGCAGTCTACCACCGAGACAGCTCTTACTGAGACGACCGAAGATACCGTCGAGGAACCTACTCCTTGACCTCAAGCTGCCACCGAAGCCAGATAGAGTGTAGACGAAGGAGGGCTTGCGTTCTCTTCCCTTCCAGAAACAAGCGTGGCCACGAGCCAAATGCACCGACTTCAACGGCGAAAAAGCGGAAAAGCACCTACACTACCTATGTTTGTTCGAAGGCAAGTTCCTGGATGCCATACGCCAACTAGAGAACTGATGCAGTATCTTGCACAGTCTGGGATTCGTTGGATAGGGAACGATACCTCCTAGCACCCGCAAGCACCCCTCTTGCCAACCAGGCACGACATGGCATCCTCAATACTGCCATCCCACTGGCCAGCTTCTTCTATCTCCCCTTTTTTCCAACGGCTTAAGCCTCGCTAGCACAGCCAACACCATCCATCACCAAGAACGGACCATGCCTCACATTTGGAAAGACAGAAGCACATGATACCATTAATTCGGCTCTGGCTGTAGTTTATCCTTCATCTCCTTCACCTGCTTCTCAGTCTATCCCATCCACGCCAAAACCAAGCAATCCTTGCTCGCCAGGCACGTACGACGTCCAAACAATCGAACTCGTCGTCGAGTGGGAATGCGGCGACAACCGAAGAATCAGAATGGCGTATCCAACAGGACAGCCCTGAGCTCCAAGGAGCAGAACAACCGTGCGAACGACAGAATCAACACCCTTACGCCCGGCAACTCAACCAAAAGCAACTCGACAAAAGGGCATTCCAGAGTAGATCTCGTTAACCTTTGGACCTGTAGCTAGGCCCCAGCTGTTGCGTCCTCGGTTCGCGCTTACTATGGACTCCAAGAAAGAGCAACACTGATTAAGCAAGTCGCCGGATTCCGCCCCTTGTTCCAAGAACGGTTTAGTCAAGAGCGACGGCAGTATTTCGTCCAATGGGTCGGATATTCGATGAATCAATATTATTGGGTTGAGGAAGATGCCGTCCGGTCAGCTGCTCGGGATCAAGTTCTTGTGTTCACCAGTCAACACCCCCTGCGGATTAATTCGAGACGAACTTTGTCCCAGCCCTCGACCGATCGGCTATTTACACGGTATCATAAGCTCATGGATGCTGAGTCCACTATGCGTCCTGCTGAGAAGAAGAAGCAGCTGCAGAAATCACTGGGAGAGACTTGGACGGTAGAAGCAGGAGCGGCTGAGAGAGATCTAGCGAATTACTGAGCAGGAAACTAATATTTGGGTTGGAATTTGAATGTCTTATCATGACTAACCAGAATCTCATTCCGGAAAGATCCTCTTTACAGCCAAGAACACAAACATGCCCTCCCCTAAGCGCACACTCTTCGGGCCCTCTCCCGATATCCATTATCCAGAGCAGCGCAGCGTCGTTGATGAATGGAGAAGCCAGGTTGAGTTATTGGCGGAGGACCTATCGACCACTGCTGGCCTTTTCCCTCAGCCTATTCCACAAACCGCTTGTATTCTTCATCACAAATGCAAAGATAACAAAGCCAAGGATAGGGAAGAAGCTTCTATTTCATCTCAGGACTTTCAACTTGATCTGGAACTCTCGAGAGGGCGAAGAGGGGCATATGCCCGAGATCTCTGTCTCTTCCATGCCTCTTGCGTGTGGTTGCCCTGGAGTCATGGAAAGAATGGAGACCAAGGTCCGAAAGAGGAACAAGGTGAGGGGGAGGAATGAGAGGTTGAGACAGTTGAAGCTTCCACAGAAGAAGCAAGCTCAGCTTGAAAGATCATCAGGAGTTCACGACCTACGGAGAGCGAACCAGGAGAAAGTCATAAGGTCCTTCATGGGTCGCTAGTCTTCCTCACATAGTTTACATACGGGCGATATGGCGAACGCGTATGCAGTGGGCGTACGGCGTTGCCTCTTTCGACTACTCTATGACTGGCATGTTTTCCATCTGGCATTTCCACGACCCAGGATACCTTCTGATTTATCCCATGGACTCCGCTATACCTATCGCAAGCCGAGTGCCAGACAACCGTCTCTGGGACGCCTGTGATAGCGCTAGCCGTGAGACGATCGATTTTGAGGAAAAGCGTGGCACGCATCATAACCACCTCCGAAACCTATGGAAAGACCGAGATAGAGCGAGAGATGCGGTCGATGAGCTACAGAATCGCATCGACAAGGATGGATCTACCCAAGAACTGGAGGATGAACGGCGAGCACGAACGGTAGAGGCCGATGAGATTGACTGGATCTCTGCACCTGTGCAAAGATCTTGAGGCCTAGCTCCTGTCCAATCTCTGTAACGAAAACGTTACCCCAAACACTCGTCTCCACGGAGACGATACTCTAGGCAGAGACCTATGGTCTCAGAGCACTATCGATTTTGCCTATGATAACAGGTTTGAGAAAGACCTTCGCAGTAAGTACATCCATTATGTCTCCTGTATCTCCCACAAGCAACTAATGTTTGTATAGGGCTATTCATCGACCGAGCCAAGTCTCTCTTGAACGAAGCGGACCCATGAGGTGCCTTCCAGTCAGTCGGCAACGACAGAGAGCGGCGACTGCTCTGAAGGGCATTGTTATCACCGACCGCTACGCAATCAACAAGGGTTTCTGTCTTCGCCTGTGTAATGTGGCGTGGCGCACAGAATGTACTTTCCGACCTTGAGAAGGAGGTCTACGAGAAGAGAAAGCAAAGAAACAAGAAGGAGGAAGCCATCGGCTTTGCAGACAAATTGACGGATTTCGACTGGGATATCCTACTCGGGCGGAACCAGACTCCTGAGGCTTCGCAACATTTCGGACACACTCAACGTCAATTCAACGATGTCTTTCTGCAAGATTCGTCTCTATTTCTCGAAACGCATAAAATGGAAAGAATTTGACAGGATTCATATGAAAGTCTGGCTTGCAACACATTGAGTATCGCCTAATACTCTGCGTTCTTCACCACTTTGCACCATTGCTATCGCACAAGAACCCACAACCAAAAGACCAAGATCTATCTATCAACTTTCCATCATTCAACACAGCACTATCTTCTTCATATGCAAGTCAAGCTCATGGCTCTCCGGACCCTCTTGGTCAAACATGTCTCGGATGCTGTCTACCGGCTATTGAGGGCCGGTGCAATCCCACGCAGCTTGAGCGCTGGCATGTGTATAATATCCCCTTCCCCTCTACGAAACCACTTACACCCCTTATACCCTGCGATCTCAAGCATCACCCTGGACATGGATGGAGAGTTGGACCACAGCAGCGCCACAGACAATCTTGAGGAGGATACCGATACCTACACACACCTTAACAAGTCTGACAATGCAAGTGACGATGTAAGTAAGCTCTCCAAGTTTCCGTTCATATGAGAGACTAAACTATCATAGGATGCGATGAGACACTCGACTAGCGACATCCGAGTCTCGATCAGCGGCTCACAAAACGCCGGATCTCTTCAGAGGCCCGCATTCTTGCAAAGTGCCGTCGCGGTGGTGTCTGTGTAACTGGTCAATTCGCCGAGGAGATTGAAACCGAAACCCAGGACAGCACCTGAGCGAAACGTCCACTCCTCGTTCTACAACTATCATCATGTCATCCCAATTCAACCCTGAGGTGTTCGAGAGTCTCTCGAATGGAATTTTGGTTCTGCTGCATCCGGTCAGTGCCAGCGTGCCGTCGTCGCAGACTTCGAGTTAAAGACCGACCATCAGGATAACTTGCTTGCTTTGACGGAAATATCTAAGCTAGCCTTCGATTATCGACTGTACCCCGATGACCAGAACCTACCGTGCGAGCTGATTTGGCACTTATTGTTGTGGTGCAAGCCGCTAATCAAGAATCACCAGACAGGTCTCCTGCGATACCGTTTCATCGCACCCCTGCCAACTGAGTACCCTACAAGATGAGCGGGACTGGGTCCAAGGAAATCTGAAATACCTTGAGGCTGAACCCGAATAGCTCAAGGCTGGGAAACTTGCGACAACCCATACGCAGCTTGAAGAAGCGCGGCGGGGGAAGGCACCAGGAGCTTGGCACATCGAGAGCTTCCAACAATTCGGACCACATGTCATTGATCCTGCAACATCGCCCTTACATATCCTTCGGCTCACGATGAAGCTGCTGGTAAGTTGTCACCTTATTCTTGCGCTCGGTAGGCAAGAACAACGGTCCTGAAGTAAGTCTTTTCTTCTTGTTGAATCGTCTATCTTCATAGACCCCTTTCCCCCGCCACCTTATCGCATTACTCCTCATAACTATTCGGCCGATGTCGTATCGAGGTCAACGTTCTCGTCTATTCCTGTTCCTCGTTAGCATCCAGAAACCAGGAGCTGACCTCGCTTCCCAGTCCATCGTGGGTGTTGCCCCTACCTGGTACATCGAACAGCTCAGGGTCAAGCGCCTCAGCCTTCGACTCTGCGATGAAATCCAGGGCAAGTTGCTCTGGCACTTGGCGACCCCGCAACAGGAAACTTTCCCATCGCCGTCTATCGTCAACGAACGACAGAGCGTCAGCTTGGACCGGGAGCAAGCAGCCACGGCATCTGACCTTACGCATAAAGCCTCCGCTAAGGATAAAGCCTCCTCTGCGCACGAGGCGAATGACGATAACTCACTATCGTCAGACAATGCTTCCACTAGCCTTCAAATCGTACCAGGGGAATCCTCCGCTCAGGCAAGAAACTCCTCTCATAGATCCATACCACGCTGACTAGTCTAGATCGACCACAAGATGTCGATCTTCTCCAACGAAAGCTCTCAGCCAAACCAGTGCTGTACAGCTTTATATGGGAGATTGTGGAATTCTTTCCTAGCTTTGTTACTACGACCATCACCCACTTCGGTTGTAACACCGCAACCGCTCGTTCCGAGGACAGCAATGCTGAATGCTCTGAGGTCCTAGATGAATTGGAATGACCCTACTTCTACTCTGGATGTATTCGTCGCCAGTGCTCAAATAGCCCTGCCGTCACAGCCGATATCATCTACTACCAGAGAGACTCAGCCACAGAATGATCTTCGTCAAAAGGGGTCTCAGGAATCATGCTCACTTCCATTTGCACTGAATATTGGCATTACTTTACGGTGCAGGGTGTTCTCATTGGCTTGGGACATGGTTGTGTCTTCTGTCCTGTGCTGGCGGTACTCTCTACCTATTTTGCTAAACGACGAGCTTTGGCTATGGGAGCACACTCGAACGTTCTCATGGACAACGCCACTCGCTATTCCTCAAGATAGCCCGGTTCCACGCCACTTAATGGGAGACACGGTACAAAGAAACCATCCGACCCTTTGTTGAGCGTCGGCGTCAACTTGCACCGGGCTTATCATATCGGAGTCTTCTCGGAAGACACTGCGGCTCTCTCGGAGGCCCCTGCAAGGTGACTCGACTCGATCGGTACCATGTCTACCGAATCGTGGGCGAGCGCGGCCAGGTGCAGTGGAATGGAATTCCACGGTGGCTGCATGTCCTCAAGCAGCAGGAGAAAGACACCGATGTTACCGATAAAGAAATTACACTAGCGAGCGGCGAGCAGCGGCGCAAGCCGATCTTCGAGCTCGTTCATGACAGGACCAAGAAAGACGATACCGCGACTATTGGGCCAGGCCTTGAGTACTATCGCCGATCTAGCGATGAAAAACGGCCTATCTAGTCGCCGGTTGCAGAGTCTGCCTGAGACGACAGTGGCAGGCAAAGCGGCCATCGTTGTGCGCTGTCGCTCAGATGCCTTCGAAAACCCTGCGAGAAAGCTTCCTCACAGGTTGTCCACAATCGCAACATTCAACATCCAAGATTGAACGACCAACTTGACTCATCCAGCAACTCCGGAATGCCGTGGAGCAAGCAGCAAAAAATATCCCCTCGCGCAACAAGTCGCGACGGCCCGGAAAGGGAAAGAAGCAGAAGCAGAAGCAGAAGAAAGACAAGATAGCCCTAAGAAGAGGGTAAAGCGAGCCGCTACCGGTGCCACGAGAAAGGCAACTACCACAGACATCCTGCCCATACACAGAAGTGTCTGCGGAAAAGAGAACTCAATTGTTAGGGCTATTCTCAGCCCTCAAAAGAACAAGGCTATGACTTCAATGAAAGACTCTGGTCCCTGTTCTTCTCCGTCATCGATCAATGCCACGCCAATCTCACCATCGTGCGACACGACTTATGGAATCTTCACGAAAAATACCTGGAAAGGGGTAACCGAACTTCTGGCCTGCGATATTAGCGTGCATCATATCGCATCCCTGATAACTCGAGGTTCTACTAGTAGTTACATTCATAAAGGGTATACTTACAACTGGAAGGGACAGCTCAAAGGGGCACTGGGCGTGAAGAGCCGCAACTATCATGGGACGGTGTCAATTAGGGACATGCTCAAGATCGGAAGCGTCAAGGGGACGAACTCTTGGACGGGGTAGTAGACACGACAGAATATGATATTCAGGCTCTGGATTCCCAGGTTTTCCTCGATGAGATCTTCGAAAATATGGTGGGAATCGTCATCTGGGCAAAGAAGGTCCGTATGGATGCTGGAATGCATGATAAGAAAATCAAAAATCTCGAGGAGAAAGTCGACATTCTAGAGGAACAGAA
This sequence comes from Fusarium sp. NRRL 53497, assembly GCA_013184445.1. Taxonomy (NCBI): domain Eukaryota; kingdom Fungi; phylum Ascomycota; class Sordariomycetes; order Hypocreales; family Nectriaceae; genus Fusarium; species Fusarium sp. NRRL 53497. The sequence continues at coordinate 1,156 of JABCJZ010000235.1, read as the reverse complement.
CAAAGAGTTTGATCTGTATGTAAGCGATGGTGGACCTGCATGATTCTGAGAAAGTCGATGGGTCGTCTGGTGCTGAAGCAACGATTGACGCTCCTTTCACCACCATGAACAAAATGAACAACAACATGGACACTCTTTCTCCCTCAGCATTGTCACAGTGGTGGATATGAGAGTTCATGGAAATCGTGCAACTACCATCAATCACCTTTTTTATACGGGTGTGTGTTTACCTGAATTCAATCCATCCTGGACAGGGTCACCAGTCTAAAGGGCCACGAAATCACAAGCACAAGCACGATACCATCTCGTCAAGTCCAAAACCCCAGTATGAAAACAATCATCACTGGTGGTGTCTCACCCTGCCATCCTCCGGTCGGAAAGGTCACACCCTCAGCCTTGAGAGAAAGTTCTGGATGAAGTTGAACAAGACTGGGGGGTACTACAACAAGGGGTTTTATGACCTCCTCCGACGCGCCCTCAAGTACTGGCATCGCATAGACGAGTACGAGAAGCACGACAACGGTGGCTGCGAAGAAGCCCCGGACTGCCACAATCTTTGGGCTTGTGCTTCTGCAAACTTAAGCTCGTTCTACAATTACAGAGTGGTCCTGTTGACAAAGGATCCCAACGCAGAAAATGACGACTAGGTTATAACTGCAAAATGGACTTTTTGACAAAGGATGTGAACGAGGATAATAACGACCAGGCGTATGACAGGCAGGGTCATGCAAAGATACGATAAGTACTCGCAGTTTTAGGGGTACCTCACTTTTAAAATAACTCACAACAATATTCTACCATCTGTTTCTTTGTACTTCTTTCTGTGATTCGTTTGTCCTAAAATTGAGGGACATAGAGACTCTCACCTCAAAGTGGGAGGCCGACCATCATATGACACTACCCCTCATGAACATCTGCAAAGGCCTCCAAACCTGCCAATGAGAGATCATCCATTGTTCGCCTGCGAATTCGCATTTGATAAGTATAAATACCCAGTCTTGCATCCCTCCTCCCCGAGCTCTTTCCTTCTTTCCTCTTCATCAAATTCACTTTTGAACTTCTTCGGCCTCGTCTTCTCCTTATTCACCCCCGTTTGTCAGACCGTCATGAAGAACCGGATCTGCTCAGTAAATGTTACTGAGCAGATCCGGTTCTT